>VMDR010022354.1:0-16253 GCA_007922815.1 Macrotus californicus
GGAGGAGGAAGAGGAGAGCGAGGAGGAGGAGGAGAGCCTGGAGGAGGAAGAGAGCCTGAGTGAGGAGGAGAGTTCAAGTGAAGAGGAAGAGGAAATGGAGAAGGTTGAGAAAAAAGAGAAGGAGGGGGAGGGAAAGGAGGAAAGGCAGAGGGATGAGGGCAGCTTGAGTAAAGAAAAGCAAGAGGAGAGCATGCTCTCACAAGAGGAGAGGGTATTGAAAACAGAGCTCTCAAAGGAAGGAGTGAGCTTCTCAGAACTAGTGAAAGAAGGCGTGAGTCTTGCTGAGGAAAGGGAGGGTACAGATGGAAGGGAAGTGCCTTTTAAAAAAAAAAGATTGCTTGATGGAAAGAGAGATCCCACATTTATGGATAAGCCTATTTGGCCAACAGATCCAAAGAGCCCCTTCAAAATACCACTCCTGGTAGCCCTAGGGAAAAAAGAGGGCATGCCCCTAAAAATAGGGGATCATTTGGATTTGGAAAAACAAGAAAGTCAACTTGAGGCACAGCCCATGACAAGTTCATGGGGAAAACAGGAGAATGTGCTCTTGGAGAAATCCAGAGGCATATTTTTACCAGCCATGGAAACAGGCTTAGAGACCCAGATCCCAGAAGGCCTCCACAGGCCAGTGTTTCCCTTACCTGATCTTATTATAAAACCACAGAAATCTAAACATAGGCCCAAAGGTGGCAAGTGGAAGTGGTTCTTGAAGTATTGGGATTCCTCAAAGGGGAAAACTGAGGGTAAGGCCCCAGCTCCAGCCCCAGCCCCATCCTTTATTTCTATGCCATCCAAAAGGCCAGGCTACTCAGAAGCAAGCTTCTCAGATGAGGACTGGGTTAATAACGCTTTAATAAGGCTGAGATCAGGAGAGAAACTTACCAGGGACAGTTTCCATAGACTGAGCCAACTCCTCAGAGACTTCACTTCAAAGGGATATTTGAAAAAGACGCATCTGTCCAATCTTAAAGCCATTGCTAAACACTTCAGGCAGATCCTAGAAGTAAGTAACACAGATATACCACAACCCTATAAGGATGTTTTGAGCCCACTGCACCTACAAATGATCCCTCCAGCTAGAAGAAAAGAAAAAGAGAGCTGTCTAGAGCCATTCCCTATCCATGAAACAGTGTTACCATCAGCTACTAGGAGGACTCAAACTGCACAAGCTCTCAAATGGCATCTCTTAGCTGAGTCCTATAGGAAGAAGCAGGCACAACAATTATCCACTGCTGTCAAGGGGATGAAACACATTTATCCAATCAGAAAGGATCAAAAATACTTGGCCTTGGTATTCCAAAAGGACTTCTGGGCCTTGAGGGAGAGGGATGAGTCCCTCAAATTTCACAAGGCACAGAAGAAATCACTGCCCATCCCTGCACCAACGTTACCACCAACTACTAAGAGAATTCAAGTCCCAACAACTATAAATTGGCATCTAGGAGAGCCTTATAGGAGCGCGCGGGTACAGCAATTATCCAGTGCTCTCAAAGAGATGGAAATGAGACGCTCTTTTCCTGCCCCAAGAGAACTTTTCACAGGTGCCCATGCCTCTGTGGGCAAACAAACCCTAGCACTGATGTTTCAGAAAGATCTCAGGGCTTTTAAGGGTAAAGGCAGGCTCCCCAAATTGCCCCAGTTGGAGAAGAAGGCAAAGCCTCACACTATAAAAAAGGAAGAGGTGCCTCTATGGGAGACATTTGTGGCACTGTACCATGTTTTGCAGATGTTGCAGGAGCGATATGCAGAAGATAGTACTGCTTGGATGGAACAGTTTTACCAGCTCATGGACCTGTACCAGGTTAAGTCCCCCGGAATCCAGAGGCTTCTACTAGAGTTGCTGCAGAGAAAGGAACTCCAACCCCAAGAGACCATCTACAAAAAGGCCCTGAAAACCAAGGAGCTGGCACTTGGTGAACGGTTATTCTATGGCCTGTTTTGTGGTAGTTCCCATGCTCCTGCAGGTTCTCTCAAGTTCCAAGACGTTGTACCACTATCTGGGCAGAACAAGGTGCATAGCCTCCAACCTGTGGGCATTGCTCATTATGGGTTCCTAGAACTTGCCTGGAAAAGCCTGCCTCAAGTCAATCCTTACCTTACTGAGAAGCTGCCCACCATGAACACTCCTATTCTCTAATTCTGCCTAATGTTAGTACTTTGGAGTCTTATTAGAAAATGAGCTTGAGTCATAGATTTTAAGTCTCCTTACTTGTTCCCCAGTCCAAGGTGGGTGGAGCTAGATAAGAGCTTATCTTCATTCTGGTCCAGAAACCTGCTTCTCTGTATTGAATAAAGTGCCATTTATCATTTGTAACCAATATTGTGACATTTCTCTTCCTCCTCAAGCCTGGAAGTATCCAGAGAAAACAGATGACCTTTATCCTAAGGGGGACAATTTTTTCAGACAGTGAGCTACATTGTTTGGAGGGCGTTTGATCACCATTTCATAGAAAAGTCAGCCCTGGTTCTTAAAGTTTTTGGCTATTATTTCCTTTTCTCAAAGGATCTTGGAGGGAGAGTGTCTCACATAGGTGGACATTTATTTATTTAGTATAAATATGAGAGAAAAAAAAACAAGTTTTCCCCTTTATAAACTTTGGATTAGACTTAAGTTCCTGAACATCTCTATGCCTCAGTGTTCTCATTGACCTAATAGGAATATGGAATGAAATAATGGTTAAGAATGCCAACTTTGAATTCAGAGCTCTCATTCTCATTTCAGTCCTTGCTCTGCCACTTCCGAGTTCTTTAATTTTACTTAGTTTTTGGTTTCCTCAAAGTAAGATGTTGTTAATAATGCCTGCCTTAGTGAAATGCTTAACAGTTTCTGAATGTAGTTTTCTCTCTAATGGATAGCAGTTTTCATGGGAGATGTGTATGAATGAAAATGTGGATTTTAGATTCAAATCAGTATCTGAATCCCTCCCTTTCAATTTAACCATAATCTTGAGTCAGTGATTCCACCTCTCTAAGCCTGTTTCATCATGTACAAAATGAGGCCCATTGTGAGGCTCAAATGAGATTCTGGCTATGCCCATGTTAGTGTTCTGGGGACAAAAGAGAGGAACTGAAAGCTAGAGGAAGGGTTTGAGACCTCAAAAGAATTTAGGGACACCTTGGGATAGGGTATAGAACTCAGGAAGAGAGCCTGCAAGAGTTAGGGAGGAGCTAGAACATAAAGATGTTCGAAAGTCCAGTGGAAGATCTTGGGCAGAAGAGTCCTGAGGGAGGGGAGAGGCTCTAAAACTTGGGAGCCCAGGAGGTCAGAAGATTGGGACTAGTGGGAAGAAACCCTGGAGCAAAAGTTGGATCTCAAGAGGCCTTGTAACCAACCCATCACTTCTACCATCGCTTCTAGTTGAATAGTTTTATTTGTTTATTCCTAGTTTGCTATTTCTATATCTTGCACCTAAATTAAACTCAACTAAAACTCAGCGAAGGAAGACTTATAATTTGTAAATACTAAAGGAATACATTTTTTCCAACTTAGCATCTATCCTTATGTAGCGCTCTTAATTCCAATTCTCTGTCTGAATCACTCATTCCTAAGACTATCACGTTACAGACATTAAAATGTAAACTATTTTATTCCTGTTCAGTTATTTTTGCTATATAACAAATCACCCCTAAATGAGAAGGTTATAAAAACATACATTTATTATGTCACAATTTTCTTTGGTCAGAAGTCAGTATGTGGCTTAGCAGGGTTCTCTGCTTGGTTACACAAGGCTGCAGTCAGGGTACCGGCTGTGCTGTGTTTTTTCTAGAGCTCAGGGTCCACTTTCAAGCTCTTGTTCACAGAATTCAGCTCCTTATAGGACTGAGGGGTCCTGTGTCCTTGCTGGTTGTCACCTGTAGATTGCTGTCAGCTCCTAGAGGCTGCCCACAGCTTCTGCCTGTGTGGACCTCTTCCAGGTCCTCCTACAACATGGCAATTTATTTTTTTCAAGGCCTGCAGCAGATTTTATCACTCTAGTCTGCTAAGATGCAGTTTTTTATAAAGTAATGCAATAATGGGAATGTCTCATCACCTTTGCCATATTCCATTGGCTAGAAGCAAGTCAAATTCTGCTTGTACTCAAGGGGAGAGCATTGAACAAGAAAGTGAGTCCTTTGGGGTTAATTTAAGGTGTCTATCACAATTCTTAATATCTGAAGACCTCCTAGGTTAATCACAGCATATGCTCCTCACTGATACCTTCCTCTCTCTCTCTTCATTCCCTAAGTTTTCCATTAGGATTTTTGTGAACTCAGCTATGCATTTAAAAGGATATCTCCTATACCTTGTTCATTACTCATAGATGTTTTATAGAAAAAAAACTCTATCTGCTTATCTAGTCTACTCCATTGCCTCTAATAGAAATCTATGTATTCCTTAAAATTAGGTTCAATACCAACTTGTACAACCTTCCCTTTCCTGTGCTGTTAGTCACCATCTACTCAGTTTCTTGAAGGCATCTATTAGATTTCTTCCTAAAAGCACAGGGGAGGGGAAATCAGCGAAAGCAGAGAGAAGGGGGGAACAAAATGAGGCTGGAGGGAATTGAAGCTTACAAACTATGTATGAGAGGGACTGACTAAAACCAGGTAAAGCATGGCCTGAAAGTATAGGGAAATAAATGGATAACAAAGCTGGTAGAAAATACAAGGGGATACTTTTTCCTTCAGACCCATGAAGGAGTGCCATTAACATCATCTACAGAGAGCTAAGGGCAAAAATCATTCTACTTGAAACACCAAGGAGGTAAATCCAGTCTCTTGTTCAGTGAGATTAAACTCTGCTCAGGGAAAATTAAAAACTCCCTGGTCCTGTCACCAAATGGGGACCAGACCCAAAGCAGGTCTGTCTAGGGCTGGCTGGCAGGGTGTGGGTTCTTGACTCTGTGCAGGAAAGATTTCACTGTAGTCCAGGTGATTTTGAGAGGATGTTTGTTAAAGCTGGGAACAGTGATATAAGAAAGGACTTAGGACAGAAAAAACAACAGGAGTAAGCCAAGAGACAGGGCTGCTGTTAGCTCACTGGCAAGTAACAGAAAAAGAGGGCCTTGAAGGAAGGTTCAGGGAGTAAGCCTTGGGCAAGCTGCCACCATCTGCTGATTGCAAGTCTCATGGGGACCTTTAGAGTTTAGGAGAAAAAAAATAAAAAGTTCATGCCCGAGAACAGGCAAAAGTGTGCTCCAGAGAGCCTGTGCTGGCATTTCTTCATCTTGAGGGATTTTATCTCTCTTCTGTGGGCAAGAATATTAGGGGAGGGTTTTAACAGAATATTCATCAGCTTTCCAGGTGTGTTTTAATATGCTAATGCATCAAAATGATCTCATAGGGGAGTTTGGGATCATTCTCTGGTCAGTTCTACTGCTTTACTTTTGTCTTGGGTTTGTCTGGCTTTAATAGGGTTTTTTTGTTATCTGTTCCCCTGACTTCATCTGTCCTTGGGTTTGGCTGGCACAAATGGCATTAACTGGGACTCTGTGCTCTATCTTCATGACCAGGGTGATTTAAGCTATTCATTCTCTGGTTAGGGAGGAGAGCTATAAGTCATTTGTTTTCAAGTGTCCTTGGTTAGGGAAGAGCTTGGTCAAATTATTTTGCCTTGTTTAATTATCTTGTCTCTGTTTCCCCACTCCACTTGCCAAGGAATTTTCCTAGCTTCTTACTATCCTGCCTCACTAACCTTGATCCCCAGAATCTTCCCCTATTATAAGGGAAGCTGCGAGCCTCCTCTTTGAAGACTTTGAGGGAGAGTAAACACAACACACACATGGCTAATTTCTGTCTCCACTCTGGAAAGAGCCTGGAGTCCTTGGTGTTAAATAAAGGAGTGGTTGTTGTTCACACTTGCTCAACATATTTGGATTGTAGGTGGGATTTCTCAGAAGCTTTTTCGCTAAGTCAGTTTGGGAGATAGATGTCTATTCTCTCATGGACCTAAGGAAAATATGCTTTTTACATATACACTGTCAAGGTTTCTGAAGGGGCTGAGATTTTTCCCTGTGTGCAAGTTAGTGAGCTAGGCGATTGTTTCATGGAACTGGCAGAAAACAAAAGATTTATGGTAAAATAACAAAGGACTTTACTCAAGGCACACAAAACAGCTTGAACTTCATGTTCATGTCAGTTCTCATGCCTCCTAAGTCTCACCAGGTGACCCTAAGCAGACACCTGGCAATGTTGCAGGAGGGGAACACTGACTGAGTCTGGGGAGCTTGATATTTTATAGCACCAGCCTGTGAGGAAGGCTTCTCTTTGTCTAAAGTGAGGAATTTCCTCATCCCTTAGAGTTGCTGGCTGCAAGTAATACCTTAAGAAATATTCTAGGTAAAAAGAGTAGTTGAGGACTTGTGTTTTGGTACACACAGTGTATTAATTTGCTAGCACTGCCACAAAAAATACAATAGAATGGGTGGCTTAATTGACAGGAATTTACTTTCTCAAGTTCTGGAAAATAAAAGATCAAGGTGTTGGCATTTTTTTTTTTTTCCCTGAGTCTCCTCTCCCTGCCTTGCAGATGGCCATCTTCTCATTGTATGTTCACATGGCTGTGTCTCTGTATACACATGTCCAGTGTCTTGTCTAAATCTTCTTATAAAAACACCAGTCAGATTTGATTAGGCCCCAACCTAAAGACCTTATTTTAATGTAATCACCTCTTTAAAGGACCTATTTCAAAATACAGTTCACATTCTGAGGCACTTGGGGTTAGGACATCAAGATTTTTTTTGGCAGGGAGAGCACAATTTAGCCCATAGCACACAGCAAAATGTTCAGAAGTGCTAAAAGCCTATGACAGATTCTCTCTCCCAACAGGCACAATGAATTTTCCTAAGTGAAATAATGCTTCGTTACAAGCACCCAGATTGAGAATAACATTATCAGTACCCTCAAAGTCCCATTTCATGATCTTTGGTTGTACTACCTTTGAAGGAAATCACTATCCTAATTTCTTAGAGCATAAATTAGTTTCCTAATTTGTGCTGTCAGCATATGTAATTGGAATTATATATTACATAGTCTTTTTTATAGTTTATTTTTCTTGGTATTTTTTCATTACTATTTATCCCCCTTATCCCCTCTTTCACCTCCACCCTGCACCCTCTCCCACAATCACCACACTGTTGTCCTTGTCCACAAGTTCTTTTTCTTTTTTTGCTTGGTCCCTCCACCACCAAACCCCCCTGCCCAGAGCTGTCAGCCAGCTCTCTATCTATGACTGTTTCTATTTTGCTTGTTAGTTCAGTTTGTTCATTAGATTCCATATTTGGGTGAAATCACAGGGTATTTTCTTTCTCTGACTGGCTTATTTCTTTTTTTTCTTTTTTCTTTTTTTAATTACTTTATTGTAGTTCAATTACACTTTGAATTTTCCCCCCACCCCTCTCCCCCCACCCCAGCCAATCCCACCCCCCTCCCCCGCTCCCACACTCCCCCTTGGTTATGTCCATGTGTCCTTTATAGTGTTTCCTGGAAACCCTTCCCCCCACTATTCCCTCCCCCTTCCCCTCTGGCCATTGTTAGATTGTTCTTAATTTCAATGTTGACTGGCTTATTTCACTTAACATATTGTTTTCCAAGTCCACCCATGCTGTCAAAAGGGTAAAACTTCCCTTTTTTACAGTTGAGTAGTATTCTGTTGTACACATGTACCACAGCTGTTTTATCCACTCATATACTAATGAACACTTGCGTTGCTTCCAAATCTTGGCCATTGTAAATAATGCAGTAATGAACATAAGGGCACATATATTCTTTCAAATTGGTGTTTCAGGTTTCTTTTGATAAATTTCCAGAAGTGAAATTGCTGGGTCACAAGGCAGTTACATTTTTTTATTGTTTTGTTCAATTCTTTCTTTTTTATTGTTCAAGTACAGTTGTTTCCATTTTGGGGGGGAGCAAAAACAACACCCCATTTTATTATAAAATCTTTTATCACAAAACCATAAGCACGTGATTCTGTAACACAACAATATCACATTCAAGCACAACATATAACATTTTAGGTGAAATGTTCCAATTAAAACTATAAATTATTACACTCATGTCGTTATGGTACCAACAACATTCAAGCAGGTGTTACTTCTTCTTTAAAAAATAATTTTATTGTTGTTCAAGTACAGTCATCTGCATTTACCCCTCACCCATCCCCCCACAGCCATCCCCACTGATTCTCCCTCCTCTGATTCCACCCTCCCTTGGTTTTGACCATGTGTCCTTTACAGTTTATTCATCAAAACCCTTCCTCCCTTCCCCTCATTATTCCTTCTTACCTCCCCTCTGGTTACTGTCAGATTGTTCTTAATTTCAATGTCTCTGGTTATATTTTGCTTGCTTGTTTGTTTTGTTGATTAGGTTCCAGTTAAAGGTGAGATCATATGATATTTGTCCCTCACCACCTAGCTTATTTCACTTAGCATAATGCTCTCCAGTTCCATTCATGCTGTTGCAAAGGGTAGGATCTCCTTCTTTCTCTCTGCTGCATAGAATTCCATTGTGTAAATGTACCATAGTTTTTTGATCCACTCATTGACTGATGGGCATGTAGACTGCTATTAGCACTTGGCTATTGTAAATTGTGCTGCTATGAACATTGGGGTGTGTGGGTTCTTTTGAATCAGTGTTTCAGGACTCTTAGGGTATAATCCCAGCAGTGGAATTGCTGAGTCAAAAGGCAGTTCCATTTTTAGTTTTTTGAGGAAATTCCATACTGTTTTCCACAATGGTGGCACCAGTCTGCATTCCCACCAACAATGTACTAGGGTTCCCTTTTCTCCACAACCTCTCCAACATTTGTTGTTTGTTGCTTTGTTTATAATGGCCATTCTTACCAGTGTGAAGTGGTATCTCATTGTGGTTTTAATTTGCATCTCTCTGATGGCTAGTGATGTTGAGCATCTTCTCATATGTCTCTGGAACCTCTGTATGTCCTCCTTGGAGAAGTGTCTGTTCAGGTCCTTTGTCCATTTTATAATTGAGTTTTTGTTTTCCTGGAGTGGAGTCATGTGAGTTCTTTATATATTTTGGAGATCAAACCCTTGTCTGAGGTATCATTGGCAAATATGTTTTCCCATACAGTTAGTTCCCTTTTCATTTTGCTGATATTTTCTTTACCCATGCAGAAGCCTTTAATTTTGATGAAGCCCCATTTGTTTATTCTTTCCTTTATGTCCCTTGCTCTAGGGGATGTATCAGCAAAAATATTACTGCATGGAATATCTGAGGTTTTCCTGCCTATGTTCTCATCTAGGACTTTTATGGTGTCACAACTTATATTTAAGTCTTCTATCCACCTTGAATTTATTTTTTGTGTATAGTGTAAGTTGGTGGTAATGTTTCACTTTTTTGCATGTAGCTGTCAAGATCTTCCAATATCATTTGTTGAAGAGGCGATTTTTACTCTATTTTATGCTTCTGCGCTCTTTGTTGAATATTAATTAACCATAGAGACTTGGGTTTATTTCTGGGCTCTGTATTCTGTTCCCTTGATCTATGTGTTTGTTCTTATGCTAGTACCAGGCTGTTTTGGTTACAGTGGTGTTGTAATATAGTTTGGTATCAGGTATTGTGATCCCTCCTACTTTGTTCTTATTTCCCAAATTGCTGTGGCTATTTGGGGTCATAAATGGTTCCATATAATTTTTGAAATGTTTGTAGTATGTCTGTGAAATATGACACTAGTATTTTAATAGGGATTGCATTGAATCTATCAATTGCTTTGGGTAGTATGGATATTTTTTTTTTTTTAATTACTTTATTGTTGTTCAATTACAGTTTGAATTTTCTCCCCATCACTCTCCCCCCACCCCAGCCAATCCAGAGACATTGAAATTAAGAACAATCTAACAATGGCCAGAGGGGAAGGGGGAGGGAATAGTGGGGGGAAGGGTTTTCAGGAACCACTATGGAGGACACATGGGGGGTGGGATTGGTAGTATGGATATTTTGATGATGTTAATTCTTCCTATCCATGAACATGGTATAAACTTCCATTTGTTTGTGTCTTCATTAATTTCTTTCTTCAATGTTGTGTAGTTTTCTGAGTACTGGTCTTTTACCAAGGGATAGAAAACCTGTTTGAAAAATTAATGACAGAAAATTTACCTAACTTGATGGGAGAAAAAGCCATGCAAGCCCAGAAAGCACAGAGGGTCCTAATCCAGATGAATCCAAAGAGGCCCATTCCAAGACACATCATCATTAAAATGACAAAACCTAAAGACATAGAGAGAATTTTAAAGGCGTCAAGGGAGAAACAGAGTGTAAATTACAAGAGAGCTCCAATAAGGCTATCAGCAAAGTACTCACCAGAAACACTATAAGCCAGAAGGGAATGGCAAGAAATACTCCAAGTAATGAAAAGTGAAGGCCTGACACCAAGAGTAATCTATCCAGCAAGGCTCTCATTTAAAATGGAAGGTGAAATAAGGATTTTTTAGACTAAAAAAGGCCAAAAGAATATACCTCCACCAAACCAGCCTTGCAAGAGATGTTAAAGGGACTGTTTTATGAAGATGAAGAAAAATATATATAGAGAGGAACATAGGTACAAAGGGAAAAATTGGCAATGAGTAAGTACCTATCAATAATAACCTTAAATGTAAGTGGATTAAAAGCTTTAATCAAAAGTCATAGAGTAGGTAAGTGGATAAGAAAACAAGACCTGCACATATGCTATCTACAAGACACCCACATCTACAAAAAATTGGAAGAACAACAACAAAGAAAGAACAAAGTGAGTGGAAGGAAGGAAATAACCAAGATCAGAGCAGAATTAAATGGCATAGAGACTAAAAGAACAATTCAAAGGATCAATAAGTCCAGTAGCTGGTTCTTTGAAAAGATAAACAAAATTGACAGGCCTTTATCCAGATTTATAGGGAACCTATCTTCATGGGATGCCGAATGTAGCTCAGCTCTGTTCTGGAAACAGATGCGAGTTCGGCACACAGGAAGCAAACCCACGGATTGGTTCTCCCATGGGGAATCAGGCATGCAATGCTCCTAGGCTGCTTTGAGATTTGCTCTTGCTAAAAACTCCCTCACCAGGAATTGAGGCAACAAATGTTTACTGCATATCTTCAAAGTAACTTCCTAAAATCTATGCTAAACCTCCCAAGTTTGGGTGTAACTAGTTCAACCACTTTTCCCCTTTATATTTGCAAATGACCTTTATCTTTGAAGTGATTAGCAACATTCTTTCCTTTGTTATGGTAACCACCTAAAGGGAACCTGTGCATAGTAAAGGAGGACCACCCTTGATGTAATGAACCTAGAATATCAACAAAAGCCTGTCCAGGCAGGGGTCATGGCCCTCTCTCTGTCTGAGAGAGTGGCCAGGCCAGCCCTCTCTCTCTCTCACTTAGAGAGTAGCCACGCCGTCCCTTTTTCTCCACTGGATTTCTTTAGTCTGTGTGAATTTGTTTGTTGTTCGTCATTTGTCTGGAGACATAGGACAAACATCCACAACATACGGACCCGCGGGATGGATCCACATCACAGTTTCATCAAGAAAAAATGGAGAGGACCCAAATAAATAAAATCAGAAATGAAAGAGAAGTAACAACTGATACCACAGAAATACAAAGGATTGTTAGAAATTACTATGAAGAACTATCTGACAAGAAATTGGACAACCTGAGCAAAATAGATAAATTTCTAGAAACATACAATTTCCCAAAACTGAATCAAGAAGAAGCAGAAAGTCTGAATAGATCAATAACAGCTAACAAAATCGAAGCAGTAATCAACTCCTGCCACAGAAAAGACCTGGACCCGATGGCTGCACAGGTAAATTTTACAAAACATTTAAGGAAGAACTAACTCCTATCTTTCTCCAACTATTCCAAAAAGTTCAAGAAGAGAGAAAACTCCCCAACTCTTTTTCATTTGTTCTTTTTCTTTGAGTTTTTGTGTGTTGTCTTTATTAAGTGGTATTCCATGCCTTTTTCTTCTGTTTCCTCTTTTTGTAAGTTATGTGTCTCTGTTTTTTGGGTTTTGTTTGTGTGTTGTTAGCATCAGTTTCATGAAAGAGATAGTTTCATACATACAGTAGTCCTTTTTCTTTTGAATGCATCTAATCTCCATTGTCCTTTGCAAGGTCAGATACTTGCCCCGTCTTCTTTTATGTTTTGTTGTCATAAATTATCTGTACTGTAAGTTGTTGGTCTTCTTCTTCATATTGTTGTGGTTTTTAAAATAATCCCTTTAAGTATTTCTTGCAATGGAGGTCTTCTGGTGATAAAATTCCATAGCTTCTGTATGTCTGAAAATGCTTTTATTTATTTTTCATATCTAAGTAATAACTGCTGGATATATTTTTCTTGGCTATAATTTCTCTCCTTTAGTAGTGAATTATTTGTTTCCACTTTCTTCTAAGTTGTAGAGTTTCTGCTGAGAAGTCCGGTGATAACCTAATGGGCTTTCCTTTATAGGTTACTTGTTTTTTTCCCTGGCCGCATTTAGAATTGAAGAAAAGTGGACTCTAAATATTTGGCTTTGCCTTTAAAGAGTCAAATATAATTTTGAAATATTTTCAAAGACATGAAGGTGTCTAGTCTTTAGGAGAAGAGCAAAAATGGATAGTAAAACTAGCTTTTTACATTTTCAATATCTTCATTTATACACTTAATAACTGATAATTTTAAATAATGCAGCTTAATTGGTTTGTGTGTGTGTGTGAATGTCCCACAGAAATTCAGAAGGTGGTATTGGCTGAGTCTGTTTTTAACAGTCTCTGTTATGAGACTGAGGCAGGAGATAGTCAGGAAGGGGGAAACTCCGGAGGTGCCCCGGGCTAAGATAAAGGACATCCATACAAGACAGAGACCCTGTTCTAAGACTGGTTATTCCTGCTTTCTGGAAAAGCACTGAATCATGGTGTGTCATGAATGCACCTTCACAGAAGATGCTACACAACCCCTACTTCATTATAATAGTATTATAATAAATTAACATTGTGCAACCCCCTTCTCTGGTGGCCAGTGAAGGAAAATCATGGGAGACCACATGTGCAGTAGCTTTAAAGTAATACAACTACTTGTACACGCGCAATAAAAGCCTGCCAAAACTAGCCAGGAAGGATCTACCTTATAAGAACAGAATCCCTCCAGCGCCTGAGGTCAATCTCTGCTCAGAGTTGGCCCACTCCCATGTTTTGTGGAGTGTACTATCGCTTAATAAATCTGCTCTCTTTTTATGCTATAAACTCTGTGTGTTCGGTTCAATTTTTTGTCTGCAATCACCAAGAACCTGGTTACCTGTGCCCACCTGTGACAAGGCTGTTCATTATAGTGCTGAAATCTCTAAGAAATGAATGAAGAAATGACTGCACATTGTTTTCAAAAAACCTAAAAATGACAGGTATATTATAATTTTCTTTCATTTTTAAATATATTTTATTGATTATGCTATTACAGTTGTCCCCTTTTTTTCTCCTCTTTATTCCCCTCCACCCTGCACCTCCCCTCCCACCAGCATTCCCCATCCCCTTAGGTTATATCCATGGGTTGTACATGGATTGTACAAAGTTCTTTGGCTTCTCCATCTCCTATACTATTCTTAACCTCCCCCTGTCTGTTTTGTACCTACCATTTATGCTTCTTATTCCCTGTACCTTTTCCCTCATTCTTCCCCCTTCCCCACTGATAACCCTCCATATGTTCTTCATTTTTGTGATTCTATTCCTGTTGTAGTTGATGGCTTAGTTTGTTTTTGTCCCATACAATTCAATTTTCTGTCAGTTCTGGTTGTTTTTTTTTTAAATTTGTTGTCCTTTTGGTTGTGTGAGGAGGCAAAGTGTATCTACTATTTATTTATTTATTCATTCATTTATTTATTTTTAGAGAGGGGGGAAGGGAGGAAGAAACAGAGGGAGAGAAACATTAATGTGTGGTTGCCTCTTGTGCACCCCCTACTTGGGACGTGGCCCACAACCCAGGCATGTGCCCTGACTGGGAATTGAACTGGTGACCCTTTGGTTAGCAGGCCAGCACTCAATCCACTGAGCCACTCCAGCCAGGGAAGACAATTACTCTTGTAACACAAGTTATCAGGGGAGAGCACGAATGCAGAACCCCACTACCACAAATTATTCAGTCGAGTTTCCCACATTTGGAGAAATCACAGAGGACAGCACACACAAAGTACAATGGATGGGCCTAATCCTGAGGAGACCACCTTCTTGATCATGGTACTTGTCCTACTAGGTAAGTTTCTCATTTTAGAGAATATTGTATTCCTTCAGCAGTATGCAGAACCCTGGATACAATGGGGCCAAGACTCAAGAAAACAAAAGAAAATTTTTTACAGTTTTTCTCATATATATTATATATTTTTCTTACATTTAAATCAGGTATTTTTCTTTTTTATATTTTATTGATTATGCTATTACAGTTGTCCCATTTCCCTCCCTTTATTCCCCTTTGTCCTGTACCCCCTTCCCACTATCATTCCCCAACCTTAGTTCATGTCTGTGGGTTGTACATATAAGATCTTTGGATTCTCCATTTCCCATGCTATCGTTAACCTCCTCCTCTCTATTCTGTATCTACCACTTATGCTTCTTATTCCTTGTAACTTTTCCTCCATTTCCCGCCCCCCTACCCTGCTAATAACCCTACATGTGATCTCCATTTCTGTGGTTCTGTTTCTGTTCTAGTTGTTTGCTTAGTTTGTTTTTATTTTTTTGTTTTAGGTTCAGTTATTGATAGTTGTAAGTTTGTTGTCATTTTACTGTTCATAGTTTTTGATAATCTTCTTTTTTCTTAGATAAGTCCCTTTAACATTTCATATAAGTGCTTGGTGATGATGAACTCCTTTAACCTGACCTTATCTGGGAAGTACCTTATCTGCCCTTCCATCCTAAATGATAGCTTTGCTGGATAGAGTAATCTTGGATATGTAAGTTCTTGCTTTTCATGATTTTGAATACTTCCTTCCAGCCCTTCTTGCCTGTAAGGTTTCTTTTGAGAAATCAGCTGATAGTCTTATGGGCACTCCTTTGCAGATAACTGTCTCCTTTTCTCTTGCCACTTTCAAGATTCTCTCCTTATCTTTCATTTTGGGTAATACAGTTAGGATGTGCCTTGGTGTGTGCTTCCTTGGATCCAACTTCTTTGGGATTCTCTGAACTTTCTGGACTTCCTGGAAGTCTATTTCCTTTGCCAGATTGGTGAAGTTCTCCTTCATTATTTGTTCAAATAAGTTTTCAGTTTCTTGCTTTTCCTCTTCTTCTGCCATCCCTAGATTCTGATGTTGGAATGTTTAAAGTTGTCCTGGAGATTCCTAAGCCTCTCCTCATTTTTTTTTTTTCAATTCTTGTGTCTTCATTCTGTTCTCGTTGAATGTTTATTTCTTCCTTCTTGTTCAAACTGTTGATTTGAGTCCTGGTTTCCTTTTCTTCACTGGTGGTTCCCCGTATATTTCTCTTCATTTCACTCTGTATAACTTTCACTTCTTCCTCTATCTTGTGATCATACTTAGCCATTTCTGTGAGCATCCTGATTACCAGTGTTTTGAACTCTGCACCTGATCGGTTATCTATCTTTTCATCACTTAGTTTTATTTTTGGAATTTTGATATGTCCTTTCAGTTGGACAATATTTTTTTTGTCTCAGTGCGCTTGTTACATAATAAGGGGTGGAGCCTTTGGTATTCGCCAGGGTGGGGATATCCATGTCACTGCGTTATGGTGCTGAATGTGGGGGAGGGGTCTGAGAGGGAACAATGCTGCTTGCTTGGCTGTCGGCCGGCTTTGAGTCACTTTCTCCACATCCCAGAAACAAATTGGGCCCTTCTGGTGCTGACTTCCAGCTGGGTGGGCTTGTGCACATTCTAGGACCCTGTGGGTCTTTCCAACAAATTCTCCTGTGAGACTGAGAGTTTTTCCCAACACTGCAATTCCCACAGGTTTTTACAACCTCTTTTACATTCCCAGAGGTTTTGAAGCTTTATGTCCCTGTATTGGAACCCTGGGTTCCGTGGTCTGTCTCACTCCCCAGTTGTTCCTCTTAGTTTATTTGCACACAAATGTTGGGCCATCCATTCTGCCAGCTGCTGCCTTGTAGTGATTCCTTTCCACTTGGCTGCCCATCTCCTCCCCTCCTATTGGTCTGGATGAACATTTCTTCTTTAACTCCTTGGTTGTCACACTTCCATACAGTTTGATTTTCCTGCAGTTCTGGTTATGTTTCGTTTTTAAATTTGTTTCTCTCCTTCTTTTGGTTATATGAGGAGGAAAGATGGATCTATCTACACCTCTG
>VMDR010022355.1:0-16255 GCA_007922815.1 Macrotus californicus
ATTTGAATTTAATACTCCATAGTACATGTAATTTGCATAGTATTTTGTATACTAACTGATCAATAAAAGACATTGTTGGTGGCATAAAAAGACAAGGAACCGTTCTTTGTGAATTATCTAATTTGGTTAAAAAGAAATGTTTATGTGAAAAAGTTAAGAAAATTACAGCTATTGAGCAGTTTGTTTTGACTAATAATAGAACCCTATATGAGCAAGACATTTTATATTCCCAGAGTGACTTCACATGCATGGTCTGATTCAGTCTTCAAAACTGCCCTGTGTGCTTTGTAGAGTGAATGTCGCTGTACTCATTTCACAAGTGAGGAAACTGAGATTATAAAAGAAGGTGGAAGTGGCATATATGGAACCATGCCTCAGAATTTAAACTCCTTCATTGAATAACTAATGTTATACCAGTGTAACTGTTAAAAATATTAACTACCATTTTGTTTTGACATTGAGGACTGACTGCGAATAACCAGAAATTATAATTTTTAAAGTCCCATATATGATCAAAGTCAATTAATTTCTTTCAAAATTATTTTGTAATGCCACAAACAATGGCAAACATGTCTGCATACATACCATATTTAGAGTATGCTGTTTAAAGGGGTTCTTCACTTAACTCTAATAGTAATGCAACTGCTTAATATTTTTATGTAATTAAAACAGTTCTATAAATATGCTAAACACTCATGAGTAGTATACGAGTATGTTTTAATCTTTATAACAACTACATGAGAGAGCAATCTTATGTTTCATATTTTACAGATGAGGTCCAAGGTTGATAAGTTGATAAAGAAGTGCCTGTTCCATTCTGAACTCATGAAACCAACCTTATTCTATGCTGCTGCTCAAGAGCAAAGCACTGAAAATTATTGATATATTTAGTTGTATAATAGATTTCTTCATCTAGATTCTAAGGAACATTTTAGAATTGAGGCTCTAGTTTAGTAGTTTGCTATTTTTACTAGAGCAAAGGGAAGATAGAGAAAGAAAACAAAAAACCCAATGAAAAGAAAAACATGAATATTTTATCAATTCAGTCATTAAAGTTTATTTAGTATTTTCTTTGCAATGAGCATCTTAGTAATGCAAATATTGCTCTAATGGGAATCCTGTTCTCAAGGAGCTGTGTCTTATACATGCTGTTGAAGTTCTAACAGGTGGGGTCACTGACCACCTATGCTCTCTTTATGTGAGTGCGTATTTTTCAGTTTACCCCACTTGCAAACAAGGAGGGTGGTATCTCCACCTTGAGGGCTCTATGGAGACTTTTGTGTGTGTCAGGGCTGTGCTGTTTTGGAGACTAGTGCATGGACTGGACTTAGTGTATTATTTCATGCTTTTGTATTATTTTGTAGTGAAGAGCATTCTTTTTAAATCCAGTCCATTTCATTTTTATTTCTTTAAGCTCTATTCCATTTCCCTCTTTTTCTTTAACATTCTTCTTTCACATGCATTTCACTGTTAGAAAGTTGATTCAGAGACAGGCACATTTAGTCTCATAGGAAACTTCTAATTTAATAGAGGTCAGAAAAAAAAAGCCAGACATTTTCTCTCATTTTTCATGAGTGGACTACAGGACCTTCTGGGGAATATTTCTTGAAATGCCAAACCAGATGTTGTAAAATGTCTTCTACCCAGTGCTAAAATCTTTTCTCCTAAAACCTGTTAAACTTTAATAGCAGAAATATATCATATTAACGTCCAGACTGCTACATTAAAGTAATGTTACTGTTCTTGGGTTACACCCTCCATGATCTAGTAAATTCTGAGAGGGAGCTTCTACTCTTGGTCTGAACATCAACACACAGTATTTAAGGTTTACAAAGGTGGACACTCAGCACAGGAAATAACTTATATTAACCCATAGGCACTGACAGATTGGGTTCTACAAGGTTATATATTATATATTTCAACAATTGTCAGAGATATTTATTGAGGACCCATTGTGTGTAGATTGGTGAACTTCATGCTCTGGGGGTGGGGCACACCAAATAAAATAGATGGTGGGGACCTTTGCCCTGACAAACTTAAGAGTTTTTAGAAAGAATCCATAAATCATGTTGAAGATTATATTAGGTGACTTTTAACATTTTTCCCAGCTCTAAACTTATAATAGTCTTCTATAGTATCCTCTTTTCATATATTTTAATTGTATTTGACAAAAAAAGTATTTGAAGTGGTTTATCATAAAGACTCACTTATTTAGTCAAAGAGACTTAAAAATAAATGGGCAATTGTAACAGGAAGCTGGACAAGATGGCTACTTACTTTGAGCATTAAATTATTCTTGCTTTTATTTATGGAAGTGATACCTGAAAGTCTTCACATTCTGCACTTGGACAGTAAGAAGAAAGAGAAATAATCACTTTCTGAAATTTTCCCAACAAAGACCAACTTGAATGGAGTTTTGAGAAAGAGCTCAAAGATTCATGGAGTTCTGTGTAACTTGATTCTGATTGAAAACAGGAGAAAATTTGTTTTCTACCATTGAACAAAGTCCCTGTAGATTTCCTAATAGAAGAGGGAAACATTTTGAATTATATCCATTTGTGCCTGCAGAATGTCCTCAGTTGCTGAACAAATGATTAGAAGACAGGTGGGCTAGCAGTGTCTTCAAGTTGTATTTGCCTAGAAAGTAGTTTTATCTCAATTATTTGTTACAGATTAATAGATTACTCTGAAGAAGATTTACAAAGATGCAATTTTCAGTCTTTGCAAGATGCGGACAAAGCAAACATTTTCCATATGAAGTACCACCATCAGGATTTTTGGGGGAGGGCTGACTTTAAAAGGGATGGCGTACATCCTGGGGGTGGGGCCAGAGGGTAAGGCCAATGTGTGGCCAGCCCTGGGGCACCATCACCCTTCATACCTTTGTCCTCTCAGATAAAGAGAAGTATTTTAGTCCTTCAGAGCAAGACACTTCCTTGGCATTGAATTCTATAGGTAATTTGTAGACGGACATTAATTTTTGGCACTTTGAGAGACATAATAGAAAATCAACAGCAATTTTGTGGAAGATATAAATGCAATTTTTATATGATTGCTTTTTTTTTCTTTCTAGCAAGCTTCACGAAGTGTTAAGGGTGAGATAGCACATTGTATTTCAGCTAAACAATATCTGTGTATTCCTTTTCAGTATGAAACAGAGTTTAGAAAATCCAGAGAAATAAGTTCTGAAAAAGTCTAATCGTCAATTTAAGTATTTATAGGGTCAACTTCTTTGTTTGTTTTATTTTGTTTCATTTTGACTTAGAGGAGAAAGGAAGAGATAGACTTTTTGAGTCTAGGCATGCATGCCACATCACGGGGACAGTGGTTTCTGACTCATCTTCTCATTTGAACTTATTTCATTGGCACATCGATCTCCAAGGAAAGTTTCACTGTTTTTATCTTTCAGGTGCAAAGTTACAGGTTCAGAGAGGTTAAGCGACTTGCCTTGGATCAGATCGCATCATGAATAATACCCATGTCACGATTTCACTCCAAACCCACAGGACTTCAAAATCAGACACTTTCCCCTGCAGAGTGATTCATCTCGATGGCAAAACGTTTCCTCCTTTCAGGTCTCCTCTGACACCTGCCTTCCAATATCATCCTGATTATATAGATTTAGTCCCTCATTATAGATCATGAGCCCTTTTGAGAATAGACAACATGATACTGTCATGCTCTTTTCCCTACAATTTCTACTTCAATACATGGGTAAGGTAATATAGCCACTGTTCACCTGGAGAATATTCCCCCTTTGCCAATTTAAAATATTCCAGATGTAACTTTTCTAAGGGAGAACTGCAAATATTTATTTTTTTGAAAACAAATTTTGACATAAATTGTACCAGAACAATTACATATCAATATATCAACCAGTTTCAATGTAAAGTAGTTGGAATTAGTCATGTTACTGCTAAAGGAGGAAGGGCTTCATGAAATAAATACATTACATGCCAGGCTTTGAGTAAGTAGAAGAAAATGGATTGCTGGGGGTTGTGGGAATGAAATCTGATGGCTTCAAATTCAGGCCTGACATTATGGAAAGGCTGATTCCTTTTTTTTTTTTTTTTTTTAAGAAAAAGGCAGGGGCCATTTACAAAGCTTACTTCGACAATCAGGAGGTGTCAGGCCACTGGCAAGGATGACAATCATTACAATTTACTGAATACCTTCTGTGTCTCAGACACTGTGGGATTCCCTTTGCCACCTAATATTTGCTTGTCCCTCATAACAACTCATTTTGCAAATGAAAAAAATTAAGGTTAGAGTCCACATTTTTTCTGTCCAAACTTCAATAATTAATTAATGGTAGAAGCAGGATTGAAAACTAGGACTGTTTGACTTAAAATACCAAGCTCTTGCCTTGGAAATCAGTGTTGGTCAGTAAATGAGAACACTGGCTCAGTAGCTCTGTCTGGGTTTGAATTTCAACTTCACTTTTCCAACCCATGTGACCTTCCAACCCTCAAAGCTCCAGTTTTCTTCACAAACTGCAAATGTTGAGAAGATAAAAGTGACTTAATATGTTTAATGTGCTGCCTAACACATAGTGATCAATAAATACTACTTATGATGATAATGATGATCATGATACGAAATTAATAATGATGAACTTTTAAACTATATATTACTATTTATATCATGGTATTTTGCACAAAGTTTGGATCTTTGCATAGAACAGGGATAAGTCAAGCACATACCTGATCAATAGATGCTGGCTAAATGAACACTGCAATGTTGTAAGGAGGTTAAGAATCTTATTTGTTTCTTGTGCTCATTTCTCTAGACAATCATGTCCATATATTGGGAACATGCCCATAAGTTCATTTGAGGTAGAAGTACCATGATGCCAGTGTCTAATTTTTGAAGGAAACACTTCTCAATATTTCAAGTTTAGAATAACTAGTATAGCACCTCACTTTGGCTAGGAGCATTATTAAATACTTATTAAATTTCTAGAAGAAAAAAATAGATAAGTGGTTTATTGGGTTTTATGTAGAAAGTCTACCTTCAGATATTTAGTAGGAAAATGGAGAGCAGTTTGGGGTGATGAGATACAGACGAAGAAGCAATAATTTATTAGGTATTTTCAGAAAGCTCCTTTGGAAGATGTATTTGGAAGAATTTTATTTTACTCCTTGCTGGGCTTTGTTAACTACTGTTCTCATCCTTATTTAACTTCATTAAAACCACCAGCTTCATAATTCCTCTCCAGAGAAGACCTTGAATTTTGTTTTGAGAACAAAAGCAATAAAAAATATGAAGGTAAAAACAGAGCATTTTTGCCACTTAATTTGACATTAAGCACTCCCCCTTCCAAGTGCTGAAGGGATTTTGAAAGGACCCACTGGACTGACCCTTGACTAATTGTAGTGCTAACAGGGGAGCCCTTATAAAGTAGATAACAAATGGCCAATTGCTGGAAATAAGGACAGTTTTTCAGTACGTGTGTTGCTCTCAGTGACATTCCCTTTTCCCTGAAGAATTCTCCAGATGTCTAACTGCTGTGTAAACTGGCTTAATGCCAGTTTTAGTGGATGAACCTACTTTTTCTTCTTCCTACCTCCCTTCCTTTATTTTTTATCTCTTCACTCCTCACCACCACCACCATTTCCCTTCCTTCCTTCCCCTTTTTCTGTTTTCAATAGTAAATACCATGAGGCCTTGCTCTGTCCACAGCATCATTAGATAGATTTCCGGTAAACAAAAATTAATGCCACATAGTTCTTTTCTCAATGGCCTTATTGCCTGAACAGGAAGATAGACGATTAAGCAAGTAGGTAGAAGGGAAAGATCAGGATACAGTCTGTAAAAGAAGTTATCCTAGAGGAAAATGACATTCTAGAGAGAGGCAAGAGAAGAGAAAAATCCCCTGACATGTTGACGAAAGTGCCAGACAGTTTACTCTCAGAATGTACATTCTCCTACAAAACTGAGCAAAGTTGCTATTGCATCATGATCATTTTTGTGTTTTCATGTTGTTTTCCTGGGCTCATGGAGCAAGCAAATTGGTATTAAATATATTTGCAGCAGGGTATCCTCTTTGTGAACTCTGTACTCATTACATTCAACCTCCGCATGACTTTTTACAGATAATCACTACCGCCGCCTCAAAACACTTACTGACGTCCAGGAAACCACACTCTCTTATTCCCACCCTAGCTTGCTGTTTATCAACCTCTCTGGGGGGGACCCTCCTCATCTCTCTTACATCTTACATTTTAAAAACCCCAGAGCTCATTTTTCTATCTACTTTCTATAGCTTCTATGCATCTTGGTGGTCTTATTCAGGTTCAAGGCTAAATTACTCTGATATAGCTAGTCCAGAATTCTTATTTAAAATCTCTTGTTCCTATTTTATTTTTCCTCATAATTTTTAATACTTTCTAACATACTATAAAAATATTTTTCTTACTTTCCATCTTTCCCTACCTAAATGTCAGCTTTACAGAAACTGTGCTTCTTGTTACTTATTTGCTACATCTTATAGGGCTTAGAATAATGCATATTCAGAGCATGCATTCAGTAACGATTTTATTCATTTGGAGATTATATGAAAAGAGTCAGAACTCTTCAAGACACACAGATTTCATTCCATTCTAGTTTTGTAAGTCCAAGAGTTGGAGAAGGTCAACTACCTCACAAGGGTAATTAGTGTAATTCATATTCACAGCTGCTACCGAGTCCAGAATAAACTTTAAATTCAGGAACTTTCTTTCTTAAATTTCTTTAAATGACTTCACTGTCTAACAAAAAGTTGCTTTGCGGAACAGTGCCCTGTGCTTTTACCAGTATTTGCTAGACTTGAGAAACTTGCCCTCCATTTCTTTTTTTGCTTGTTAGTTTATTTCGCTTTTAGGAGTTACCATATATTTAACCCCCAATAACATCTTAGAATGTGAACTAAGACAGCAGATATGCATGCACCTCACAGTGGCAAAACTTTAGGTTTTTTTTCTTTATGTTGTTTGACGACTGTGATTGTATATGGTATATACAGAACAGAATGTGTGAACGTAAATAATGTCCTGCTGAGTTGGTCCAGTATTCTTCTAGCTCACTTCTGCTCTAAGGAGCTCTCTTAACCAGGATGTGACCCATTTGTGTGCCAGTGAATACAGAAGCCCCCAGGCTGGCAGTTCATAATTTAACCAGTGGGATTCCAGATTGACTTGCAATTGGCAACTGAGCAGAACAGAATAGCTCTATAGGGCCACATGTGACAGCTGTGCTGATTTTCCTGCTAGTTTTTCTTATTTCCTTTCCTTTTTATAAGTATTATTATTATGAGTCACTCACCTGAAGTCTAGCGAGAACTAGAAACTGGTTCTTGTACTCAACCATGAAAATACACAAGACTGATAAAGTGGTCCAAATAATCATATTCAGAATCCAAGGCTTTAAACTGCCACCGGAGTATCCCTCTCTGCCCATTACCGAAAGAGGAAGTCAAAACCAACAAACATTTGAATGAATAAAGAGGAACTATACCCTTGTAGTGTTTTACTTTCTTGCCTTTTAATGGCAAGTCTGTAACCAAAGGCAGATCCGGCTGCCTGCCGCTACAAAAACCAATACCTGAGAGGCAGGTGCTGATGGTGATTTCTTTGCAGATGCCAGCCATCCAGAGGCAGGGGGATGCTCATCTCAAAGCCCATCTCCCTGGGAAGATGAGGTACTCCTGTCTCTAAGCCCATCTCCACATCTCAGTGGAAGCAGAGATTTTTATAAGGAAAAAGAAGGAGATTGAGCAAAAAGATCAAAGGAGGAGGTTGAAAAGTTCTCTATGTGCCAACCAGCACAGTCCATTCTGATAAGACAAGTGATGGTCTGGTGTGCTTCATCCTGGTTTACTCATCCTGCCTTCATGTCATCTAGGCTCCAAGTTCAAAGGTCAGTGTAGAGAGCAGGACCAATAAAATGGCATTGGTCTGATCAAGACAGCATAAAGTATATAAAATGAAGTGGAGTCACTTATGTCAACTAAAATGGCTGCCAGTCAGCCATGACACTTTGGTTCAAGAGGGAAACTACCCAAGTCAGAGCAGACACATCTGGAAAGGAGACACACTTGTGATATCTTCACACATGGCCAGAACAGACATGTCTGACAAGGAGACACACCTAAGATATTGGCACATGTGATCAGAATATCCATGTCTGCAGAGTGGGACCACCATATATACGTGCCTGAGGAAATCCTACACTTGCAAGCAGGGGTGCCAAGACATTTATCAAAAGACCTAGAAGGGTGGAGTACACCATTTTCGAGGTATAACTGAGGCAGACTCCAGACCACTGCTGAGAAAGCCAAGCTCCACACACCAGAGTGCTGCTCCATGCAACGTGTGCAGATATCTTAAGTGAGTCTCCTTGCTGGGTGTGTGTGCTCTGACATAGGTAGTTTCCCTCTTGAATCGAAGTGTCATGGGTGATTGACAGCCATTTTGGTTGACATGCATGACTCCACTTTGTTTTATATACTTTATGTTATCTTAATTGGACCAAAGCCATTCTATTGGTCCTCTCTATAGTCAGCAAATCTGAAGCTGGGGTGCCTGAAGGTTGGAGTCTGTATCTTTTGAAGTTAGTTCTTAGGAATCTTATACAAACATGCTGTTTATCTATAAGCTATATGTTAGTCAGAGTCAGCACTTACAGAAACAATGTAAAAAGCACAGTGAGGTGGGTTACAATTTCCCCTTACAATGTGCCATTGTTACAAGTATGTAATTCCTCATAATGTTTTCTATACCTTTGCGTGGGAGGGAATTCTTTTTAAATGTTGCACATAAAGAAATTGTAAATGTACCCCACTATTGCTGAGTTTTGTAACTACATTTCGCACTAGCAACCACAGAGTTATCTTTTTGTAAATGATGGTTAGAAAAAAGCAAATCCTGAAATAATATCATTGTGAAACTGGAAATTAATTTCTACTCAATAACTATCAATAGTTAAGTGAAAATGGAGTGAATAAGGATAACGAAATAATTGCAATCTTTGGGTTATTTCATGCTTGCAACTCACTCTGAGACTGACCCCTCTTCAAAGGTCCTTTTTAAAAGTTTCATTATATTGTGAAGTTCATTTTTTGAAACAGTTAACAATATAACTTAATACACAAAACCTTTGATTGTCTTCTACACATTTCAATGGATCGTTAGCTTCTATTCCATCGAGTGTAGATACTCATGTAATTGTGTTACCTGGCCCTGGCCAGTGGCTCAGTTTGTAGGAATGTCATCATATATACGCCAAAAGGTGGCAGGTTCAATTAATGGTCACGGCAAATGCCTAGGTTTTGGGTTTGATCCCTATTTGGAGCATGGATGGGAGGCAGCCGATTCATGTTTCTCTCTCACATCATTTTCTTTCTCTCCTTCTCTCTCTCCCATCCTCTTTCTCCCATATCAGTAAGACACATATCCTGGGGTGAGGATTTTAAAAAAACACTGTGCTGTCTTTACTGCTACTATTTCACACTATCTCAGACATTTAAACTTTTGAGACTAATACTTCACTATTAAAATAGAAAGCCCAAAAGCCTTTGGTTAGTGTTCAATTACACTTCATGGCTATTCCATGTAATACTCGTTCAACATTTCATATGTTACTTTGATAATCTGACATCAATCTTCTTATTTAAAAAATCTAACATCAACTGGGAGTACCAATTAGAAGTATCTCTGTCAACGATAGCCCTCACGCAAGGAAACAAAGAACTTTCAAGAATAACATACTGTACATCCACTCTCCCTATCGAGAGAAAAGTTTTCTGAGCCCAATCATACGTCGTGATTGGTGATCTGGTGTTGGTTTCCACCAGAAATCCTTTTCCTCATTTCCACCTCCCAGGGTAGAGTTTATCACATTTACTACCTTGTTAAATATTTCCTTCCTAGATTATATGGTTCCTAGTTTAATGTCATGGACCATTATAAATATTGAACTTGGCTTTCTAGGCTCACAACACATGCGTTACTACTGTGTCTAATTCAGCTGATGGCCAGGTCTAGGGAAAAAAGCAGAATTTGAATATAAGGTTTCCTCTATGTTAAGACATTATTATCTAGATACCTTCCTCTCAATAAGTCTTTCTGGAAAAAATGAAACACTACTACATTAAAAGTACATAGGGATATAAAATAAATTCTAATTTCAGAAAATTTTAAATTGAAAAACATGTCTTTTAAAATAAAAGAATACAGTAATAGTTGTTGATAACCCTTGATTATTTGTGCAACATTAGAAAGTTGATGAAATATTTTGCTTTTTTTCCTTTCCCCTCTCTTTATTTCTTTACTTTATAAACCATTGTTTTCTTTTCCATAAATGAAGTCCTAAAGATATTTAAAAAACAAAGCTTGACTAAAGCTCACTCCCGCAATGTTTATACACTACAGAAAAATTAAAATTTTAAGACTTGTTGCTCTCTTTCTCTCTTTTATTATCCTCACCTGAGGACATATTTTTCATCGCTTTGTAGAAAAAGAGGAAGGAAAAGAGAGGAACATTGATGTGAGAAAGAATTATCGACTGGTTGTCTCCTGTACTCTCCAGGACCACGAACCCTGTGCAACTGACTGGGGATTGAGACAGCAACCCAGGCATACGCCTCGCCTGGGAATCAAACCCACGACCCTTCTGATATGGGACCATGCTCCAACCAACCAACGGTGTCACACCTGCTGGTGCTTACTGCTCTCTCTTAAACGCCATTCTCAAACACCAAGCAATCATATGTGATGAAAAATAAAAGACGAAAGATAAAACCCACTTTTAAAATCTGAGGTGAACGCTCTCCACCTTGGAATTTAAAGACTGGAGCACACCTTGAAAAGAACATTTATGTGGCTTTTGAGATTTATGATCTACTGGTACATTAAAAATAACTGGCTGTGAGAATTCGTAGGAAGTTACTGGTATAGCACCCATCAGGTAAGCTCATGTTATTTAAACCATAAATTTCATTGAAGAAAATCACTGATGGCTGATGCAAAACATTGTATTCTGATAGTAAAACAAAACCAAATAGCATGGACTTCTTCTGGAATATCTGTGGACAACAGTGTCGTGACTGTGAGGGGGAGGAAGGCATGAGGGAGGTAAATGGTAACAATGAAAATAAATTTTAAAAAAATTGATGACTACACAGAAAGATAACATAATTTTTTAGAATCAGGTAGACAAATACATCCCAGCAAGTACTAAGAAATAGACATTGAAGACACAGTTTTGTTTTCAAAGCCAACGTACAAGTCCAGGAAATTGCAACAGAAAAACACAAAAGAGTCTCAAGAGAATGGGATGATATGTAGTATTTCCAAGTGAATTTTGAAGTTCTTTGCATGGCATCACTGCTGGGAAAATATATATCTACCTGTGCAGATTATACTTGGTATGATCACTTTCACATTCACAGAGTGTTCTATCACCATGTGATTGATTGTGACTTGACTTTATTTCATGACGAGCACAAGAATAAATATAGATATGGATACAGATGTCTGTATAATGATAAATCTACAGAAATTGGTCGGTAAAATCTTTGTTTGTTCCTTGACCTCACCAAATGTCCAAATTTCCCACATCGTATACGCAAATAATGCCCTGGGGGTATTTTAATCACGAATTAAATATAAATCTTTTAAAACCTTGTTATGAATAACGATGTGTTGTACTGAGCACAATAAATATTTGTGGCCATAGCTTAAAAAAATAGGTTGATATTTTTATAGGTGAAAAAAAAGAAAAAAGAAAGACTAGATCTTCCTTACTTTGGTTAAAATCCAAACCCAGTATGTATAAACATTCAATCCGTCAAGAGTGCTGGCTCCCAAGCATGGAGGTTCTGCTTCCCCCAAATTTATTGTTTTTAGGTTGCTCAGGCCTAGAAAAGAAATTTCCAGGAAGATGTTCTTTTCTCCATTTCTCCCTGACCTCCAGAAAATTTATTGTTTGTACTTTCTCTCTGTCTGAGAGTCAGACTCATTATTTAATTCACTACCTCCTGGTTTCATGGAATGCACATGAGGCGTTGTGTTCACAGCAGCAGAGCACATGCTGATGATGCTGCATTTTGTCTTTATACGTTTAGTCTCCATCAGGAGAGAAATGGGCCAAACTGAATATTAAAAGAAAAGGCTGACATTAGGTTTTTAAAATTATGAATAGGCATCCTCTGCATTAGAAATCTAGATGATCACTGATGGTTGCCAGAGGGGAAGGGGTTTGGGGGACTGGGTAAAAAAGTGGAAAGGATTGAGAAGTGCAGATTGGTAGTTACAAAATAGTCACAGGGATATAAAGTACAGCATAGGAATTAATAGCCAAAGATATTACGATAACTAGTATGGTATCAAGTGTGTACATGGATTAATAGGGGCAACACTTTGTGAAGTATGTGCTTATCTAATCACGATGCTGTACATCTGACACTAAGACAAAATAATATTTAATGTAAATTGTAATTAAAACTTAAAAAAAATTTAACAAGAAATCTGGCCCTGTCCTGGTGGCTCTGTTGGTTGGAGCATTGTCCCATACACTAAAAGCCTGTGGGTTCAATGTCCAGTCAGGGCACATACCTGGGTTGCAGGTCTGGTCCCTGGTGGGGGCCTGTGCCAGAGGCAACCCATCCATCTTTCTTTCTCATATTGATGTTTCTCTCTCTCTCCCTTCCTCTCTTTCTAAAAATCAATAATAAAAAAAAAATCCTCAAGTGGGGATGAAAAAAATTTGAAAAATTTTTAAAAAATGAGAAGAAATCTAGATCATTTCTAATTAAGGAAATGTTTTAATAACCTCATGAGACTAAAGGGAATAAAGCCGTCGTGTGAGTTTTTAATTATTCTGCCTGCAGTGCCGTCTCTAAGCCTGCCAAGCGGCACACCCTTGCAAGAGGAAGTGAGCACAAAACAGGGAATGGGGTTACAGAGAAGGAGCAGTGAGCATCACATCAAAGGAAAACCAGTGACACTGATGGAGCTTCTGGACAGAACATCGGAGGAAAACAGCAACTGTTTGTGCAGATGTGCTTTTCTTTGTTAAAGCTTTGTGTGACTCAGATGTGAATCCTTATCCTTAGCAAGAGTGGTTGGAATTCAAAGGTCATAGGGCACAGAAATAAAGTACCCAAAAGGCCTATTTCTCCATTTCTTCTATATAGATCTGCTGACATTGAGATTTCTGCAGATCAACCAAATAAAGTGTCTATTGAAGTGATACCGTAAAGCACTAACTTTCTTTAAGTAGCCAAATAACCAGAATGTATGTGTGCAATTAAGAGCTCTGCTACCAAGTCGTTGGCTTGCAAAATGTTAACTTACTCTAGTGACCAAGATATCTTTGCACCTTCTTATACATAATGGACACTGCTGAATAGCATCTTCAATACTAAAATTATGCTAAAATTAAAAGGATGGAGATAAAGTGTATTTCTTGGAGTTATCAGATATTGAAGATATTTTATTTATTTTTTAATATTATCTTTATTAAAGATTGTATTTATTTATTTTTAGAGAGAAGGGAAGGGAGAAAGAGAAGGAGAAAAAACATCAATGTGTAAGAGATACATCAGTAGGATGCCTCTAGCGTGCCCACACTGGGTACCTGGCCCTCAACCCAGGCAGGTTCCTTGACTGGGAATCAAATTGGCAACCTTTTGATTCATAGCTAGGCACTCAGTCCATAGAGCCCTACCAGCCAGGGCTGAAGACGTTTAAATAATTGTACCCTTGTAGAAAAGTTAGTCCTGTTTAAATGTCCAGAGAGACAATTAGTCCATAGTTCATATAAATCCTGTTCTCCTACAATATTTGAACACTGACCCACATACTTAGCTAGGCTACTGAAAAAAGCATGTTGTTATTATTGGCAATACAACCACAATGCAATTGTTGGACCACGAAAGTATTGGTTATGAATTCATTCTGTGAACCTCAAGTAGAAGTGACTATTATAGATGATTTGAATCCAAGGACATTTTCTTAAGTATGGACATTTTGGACAGGACCAATACTCAAGGACCTTTCAGTGTGGACAGAATGTCTCTAAGGATATTTTGGATGGGACAAAATGTCCTCTAATCAATCACGCCTGTAAAAACACTCATTTCAATAGACTGTGTCTGTATATGTGTGTTTTTCTATAAACTTGGTGTTTTAATGAGAAAATCCTCAGGATCTAGAGTTAGAATCTCTTAGGGGAAATGTTCTAGGAGCAGGAGGACCAAAGGCACAGAGATTCCCTGGATAAATTGTCCTGGACTATTGCTGACAAGATACTTGTATTAGCATCTGAGACTGAAGCAGTGTTGTCACCACATTGTGAAAGGACTTTTTATGTAATATTTCCTCACCTTTAAAATGAGTGTCACTTTTCTGACTGTACTTTGATGGAATATCTGGAGACCTTAAATGTGGTGTGTATGGGTACAAGTGCTTTATAAAATAAGACTTATACAAATATTAGATATAATACATCAAAAATGTAAAAAGAGTACCAATAGATTGTGGAAGAAATGATTCATAGACATCCAATGCAGGTGTGTTACAGGTTTCACGAACGTGGGTAGATTAGATTGGGATTGAAAGAATAGAGAGGAAAGGTTATGGAGAGGGGAACAGAGAAGATGGTTTTTCAGTTAGCCTGATTATATGCAAAAAACCTCTGAGGGCCAATGCTGTTGTTTATTTCACTGAATGTCAATCAGCAACTTGTGTAGCATGGTGCAGATCTGTTCTAAAGATTTTCTTCCCAGACAGACACAAGCTTTGAAATGTAAATGTGTTACCTAGTTTGTACTGTAGAATGTAATTTCCTGTAACCTTCTAACCACATGATTCTCAGCAGGGAAGTGTGAACCTTATATACTCACTAATGGGTCAACTTTTTTCATAAAAGACCATGGCAGCACCATTTCTCCTTTACTGAGAGTGTGGTCTGGTCATTGTTATGGTCATGTGCATATATATATTATATATGTATAATCTAAAACAATATAACCTGCTTTTTCCTTTAAAGAATACATATTTGACTCCGATTTTGCTATCTACCAGCTATTGAAATATGGAGAAATTGAACTTTTTATGCCTCATTTTTTGTGTCTGTGGAAAATGAAGATGATGATAACTCTTTCCTTATAGACTGCTCTGAGGATTAATTGAACTGATTCTGTCTGGATCATAATCATCACTTGGAAAAAGTTATCTGTTATTATACAGGATGGTAGTTCTAGTAACACTTCCTCTAGATTTACTGTGGGTGATAATGTTTTATACAAATGCTTTCATAGGGAACTGGTTTGTATGGAAGTGATAATAATAAACACAATCTTCCTAATGAAATGGTTTATCAAAGATGTGCTCAATATTCTATCTTATCGAAGGTGGATTCTGGCCAGAATGCACAATCAGGAAATTGTAAAAGTGCCGAAACTATTTTACAGGCTAGGATCTCACAACGCCTTTGGTGAGTTCCTTGTGCCTGGCAAGTATTTAAACATACTTGTCTTAGAATCTCAGCTGGTGAGAGTCTCTTCACTCTTTTCATATAATAAACTAGCAGATTCTGAAGAAATGGAAAGGAAACCAGCTGGACTGAAGGATTTGCATTGATTACCATAACTTTCTTACCTTACTCACTGTGTCTTTAAAATAAAGATATACAAGAAGACAATATAAGATAATTTGCCTACAATGTTGGGAAAAGGGAAGTTCTTTCCAAACAGCACAGTAGAAACAGAAACTCCAAAGAAAATATCGCCAGGTTTATATACCTGAAAGTGAAAGCTTCAGGTGATGTGAGTTAGAAGGACAAAAATCAGATGACAGACTTTATGAAATCATATCCATATATGTCACATAGATGGCAGGGCTATTATACAGAATAAATGAATAGTTCTTCTATATCAATTTCAAAAGGGCAAAATAAACGACAGGTAATTCAAAGAAATTATTTAAAATGATTAATCAATATAGGAAAATATATTTAATGGCACTGTTTACAAAAATTCAAGCTAAAATATTGTGATATACCACTTATTGGGATGGGGGTCATGGTAGAAAATCAAGACAGTTGTACTTGAACAACAATAAAGAAGAAAAATATCATAAGAATTAAAAGAATGATAGAAGGTAGTGCTTTCAAAAATGGTCTTTGACAATCCTGTCCATTTATTTTTCTTCATTGCCAGGCAAAAGATATGGCACTTGCTAGAGTACCCAACCAAGGTAGGAATGGGGCACAT
>VMDR010022356.1:0-16251 GCA_007922815.1 Macrotus californicus
TCCACCATATGTTATTGAGCAATTAGGAGGCCAAATAACGTATAATTTTATCTCGAAAGAAAAGAAATAATATTTGTTGGGCAGGTGCAGGTAAAATAATTTTTAGAGACTATGATAATATTGCGACTCAGAATCAAATTCCCGTAGTTAATTTTTTAGAAAAGTGTAACATCGAACATATGCATAAATAATTGCTTAGCTTCCAACTTTTCATAGTAACCTGCACGATCGAAGCACACGGAACGCGAGAGGCGAGATAAGGTCGTAACAAAATTGTACATCTGATTGTCTGCTTGACGGAGGCATCCGTTTGTGAAAACAGCTTCTCGTACACATTCTCCTGTCCAAAAATAGAAACTTGCTGATTTTCCATATATACAAGCAGCCTGTGAAATCCTGGACTCTGAGAAGAAACAGGTTGAGGGATAGCCCTGAATAAAAGCATCAAAATGCATAGATGTGGCTGAAATTCGTCAACGTGACCGTCAGCAGAGAAGGGCCGGATGGAGTGTGCGTCCGAATGTCTTCCAGGTTTTTTTGCCCTCTGAGAAATTTGTGGGCGGCATCGAATAACTGAACTCTTCAACATCAATATATACAAAGGCATTTTATTATTCATCAAAGAAAGGGAGTGAGAGTCGTCAGAAATTACAACTTTATTTTGTCATAATACATATATTTATTGCCATCAGAGCTCTGCAATTGCCATAAGATTAGAGTCGGATGGAATTCAGAGACACGTGCAAGTTTTGGAAATGGACACATAGATTAACAGTGCAGAACTGTACATAAAATAATTACAATTTATTAAACACACTGTTTTAGCACATCCTTCATGGATGGAAATGAGCACCATACCTTTTTATGAATATATATTTTTCTCTCTTGTTTTCTACAGCACCAAAGAAATCCAAATAGGAAAAGGAGAAATGAACATTGGGAATCAAGAATAAAGCTTGTTTCCCTCTCAGCCACCCTACCTTATTTTTAAATGGTTTTCAACGCTTTTGTCATGTGATTCCACACCCCCCACGGGCAGCTGTATGTCCTAACCGGTACACGTCTACGTCACGAGTTGTTTTCTATTACCAATCCTTACTCAAAACTTGCATGTGGCACAAAACAGGTTGGCGGCACCAAGGTGTATTTTCTGTTGATTCCGTGCGTCATTTGTCCTAACCTTAGCCAAGGAAACAAACAGGACCGACTTCAAATCCAAACTTCTGATTCTGATCACCAAAGTCATGAATCATCACGTCAACGATAGGTACTTGATCAATTTTCGGTGTACTGATTTCAATCACAGTCTTTTCATGGCCTTTTCGGGACTGGAAAGTGAAGCAGAAATTTTAAAATGTTACACAACCATTTTATACCTTTTACACCCGTGTTATTTTTTTTTTTTTCTGAAGCCTGTGAATGGAGGTGGGAAGAGAAGAAAGAGGACAGTAGAAGAACAAATTTGCCATTATCGATGTAATAATGAGTGGTTCTTGTGACCCCTCAGGCCGTATGTGGCTCTAAATTGCCAACGCACACAATTACATTCAATAGTTGGCTGTCATTCCCCAACTGTAACACTCTCTGTCTCGCACAGTTGAAGAGAATCGTACTGAATTGATTAAATACAGTTGAGCAGGAAAACTGACGCCGGTGTTCGGTTATACACCTACATAAGTAACATATCGTTAGGATTATACTCATAATTTGGATATAGTCCAATGTTTTAAGAAAAAATTTGAACATAGGAACTATAACACAAAGGATCAAAGGTCAAAGCATTTCTGCTGGTATATGTGAATTTCGTGAATAATGCTACATTGCTACCGGAAATTCCAAAACACTTACTTGCTCCTTTTCATGTGCTTCGATTTCTCTTCTTTGATCAATGTATACCTGTTCACTTTGTCCAAGGCAGGGGCCCATTTACTTGTAAGTGTGACTTCTCTTCAGTCACCAGCTAAAACAATGGGCTTTTCAGGGTGCTCTGTGGGTCACTTTCTTACATGGAATCCCCACATATGTGAAAAGGACAGTTCCAGAGGATAAAAACAAGAAGAATCATAGTAGTTGTCTAGACCGGTGTAATGTGCCACCAGTCAAAAAGCCCCTTATAATTAAAATACAGGGCTAAGAAGTATCTATGGTGACCCCTTCATCTGCCATTCTAGAGTCATGGATTTAGAAGGCAAATGAAATAAGGTTTTTGAATTTTTTTCAAGGATAACTAGCTATAAACGTATTCAAATATCAGGAATAATTTCACAAAAAGGATCCAAGATGATCTTCTGTTAAAGCTTTAAAAATGTGTCTGTCTGCATGTTTCAGAGTTCCTGTGTTTGTGTGGGTGTGAATATTAATGGTGTCTGATATACTCTATTTTAATACATCAGTGCTGAGCCTCACATCTTAACAACATTTCCTATGAGACATCCATTCCACATGAGAAATCAGACGTAGGGCCAAACTGAAGGTCACGGCTGCCTCTCCCCTTGGTGCACGAAGGCCCGTGGAGACAATACTCACCGCGCAGCCGTCAGACAGCGCTTTGATGTAAGGGCTGTTGTCATAGGACATCTCCTCGTCATTTGACCCCAGGAACCGGAGCGCTTTGTCATAGCTTCCCGATGACACGTCATACCAGGCCGCTGACTGATGGCAGTGGTAGGTGAAATTCTGCCTGGCCGAGGCGGTCAGCAGCTTCAGGAATGTCATCTGCACCATGTTAATGGAATTGCCTTCCACATCCAAGTAGGAGAGCTGGGAACAGAAGAGTGGAAGACACGTAAGGATGCTTCTCCTCTTTTTTGTTCTAAGGAAGGAAACCCCCGTGGACAGAGAACATAAAAGCTTTCGGATGACTCAGCCGACCCATTTTTACTCAACAAAAGACAGTGTGCACAGCGGGTCAGGAGATCCAGAGACAGGATTTTGTGAAATCAGGATTCTGTTCCCACCTGGGTTACTGCTGTTAAGCACTACTTATCTTTGACAAAAACCACTTTAGTTCAATGCTTCAGTTTCTTTATCAGTAAAAATTGCAAAAAGATGCCTTTGTTTCCAAGGCCCCATGCATTGCATGTGTCTTTCTTTTTAAAGAGGAAAACGTAAAACAATGAGAACTGAGAATGTCAGGGCAATGTGGAAGTTAACCGTTTTTCTGCTGTCTGATGTTGCCTACTCCTTTACAAATTTCATACTATATCTATAGTATATCTACTGGAACCAAATGTTAAACACGTGCCTGCACTTTTCATTTGGGTGCCACTGTCTTCTAAGGCATTTCTGGTCTTTAACGTCAGCACAGGCCTGCCCATGTGCCCTTTCTTAGCTGAGGCACCCACTCCCCATGGTAACACCAGCACCGGATGTGGTGCCTGACACAGTGCAAGTGAACGTGAGTTAAGTCAGTAAACATTTACTTTGTTCTTACAACAGGAAAAGAGTCTCAATTGCAAAGTATTAAAAACTGTCTGTTTTACCAAGTTTATAAATTGTTTTAGGAGGTGTAATTGAAATATGTAGTGGGCTCAGCTTGTAAACATAGATATTTCTAAAAAATTAAGTAAGAAATTTAGCCAAATTATACTGAAATGAAATCTTATTGGAATGACGAAAAGAAATAAATTAGGTTTCAAGCAGATAGAAAAGGAAATTGCCAGAATCAAAGATACTATTTAAATAGATATATTCTCTATACCTGATATTTCTAACAGAATCTATTTTTATGATGGCTCTCTCAGGTACTTAAGAAAATATATACTTTAGGATCATATTCTTTTGGTAAATTTACTATATTTCCATTTACTTTTGATAGGAAAATTGTAGACTTCTCTAAAGTGGTCTAAGAGCAAGAGACAGAACTGAAGGACACAGGGGATCCTGCTTTAGCGTAATTCAGACAGTCAGACTCGGTGTCAGGAGATATATAATTTGAGCTTCATGTACGAAGTTCAAGATAAACCATTTCATGTTGAAGTAATAACATACCAGTTTTCCTCTCTTAAATTCACTAAACCAGCTCCCTGGTTTTTCCTTTGGCCACGATGAAATCCTTACCTGTTGCAAAAGAGCAAGAAAATCAGAAAGTAGGTAAAAATGATGAGCAGTACTGTTTACGTATGTCACAGTAATTCTCAGTAAGACCAAGGTGCTAAAGAGCTGCTTCCAAGCGGTCTCCTCTGGGTGACACAAAATGACAAAAAGGACAATATTTGAGATTAATCCTGTGACTTCCCCTTTAGTGAAGACTGAGTCATTTTCTCCCTGTCTCCTTTAGTCGCTCAGAAAGAAGAAGGCAGGGAATCATCTGGTACAGGCACACTAAGGGCCACAGGGGGCACTGCTGGAACTCATCGGTGACCTCCTGCAAAGGAAACCTTCACCATGCCAGCTGGCATCAGCTCCTGGGCAGGTGCCATCAGCATCCCACAGCCAAGGTCAGCATCTCTCTCCTAACAATATGAGCCCCACACTAAGGCCGCTGGTTCTGACTTGAGATTCTGTGCCTCTGGAGACCCACACCATTCATGAAAAGAAATATGTGACTTATTCACCAAAAATAAACAAAGGCAAACTTCCCCACCTGTGCAATGTTTGGAGACTACAATGAGGCTAGTTGAACACTCTTCCCCTCCCTTAATAATTAGCCTTTCGCTACAAGGTAGGACTCCAGTGTACCGACTGCTGGGCGAACATCAAGAAACGGGCTTGAAGAGACGACACATTTAAAAAGTAGGCGCGTGTGGAGAACACGCACCTTTTACGTGAAAAATAATTCTTTATGAAGTTGTATATTTTCAGCATACTAGACAGCTGTGAGCTCTACCGCATGGTGAGCGGGATGAAGAATCCTATGGATGCACTAACATATGAACCAGCTGTGCTCTGTCATGGAAAGCCATGGAATTTCAGAGAGCAAGCAGGTGCAAGCAGAATGCACGCGGGTAAAAAAGAAAGAAGTATCTGGTAACCCCTTACGTCATTTGGGTGCCTTATTCATGTTTATGCAAATGAAATGCTCTAATTACCCCGTAAGAAAAGCAGGTAAATGGAAACATGACAGTACGATTTTCCCGTTTCATTCCATGTTGCAAAAACACGGCAAGGACTGCCCACGGTCACCCCCAACACTGACAGGTACTTACTCCCTCGGACTTCTTGTCTGGGTAAATGCATGTCTCACCCCCGGACGTGAAATTACAGTAAACCTTGAAGGAATCTCCGGAGCAACCTTGGTTAGGATCGATCCAATATTCGCCTAGAGGGAAGAAACAGATATGTCAGAGACAAATCCATGGAGGTGTAAAAGCAAGTGCATTATATATCAAATTTTATTACAGGAATAAGGTAAAAGGAATATCCATTGATCTTTTCCCACAGGAATTTTCTTTGGTCATCTTGGGGTAGATGTTTGAAGATTTGAGAAATGGCCCTTTGTCCTGTGAGCCTCAAAGCTGTGCAGTGCCCCCAGACCCTCTGCCTGGACACCCTTCTTTATTCCCAGCGTGGCCTGTTACCTTTAGGGTTCAACTCCAATGTCGCCTCAAATATGAACATTCTATTTATCATGCGTGATGAACTGCATGCACACTGGAATCAGATATATTCAACCTTAAATCCCTTGAAGTATTATTTACTACTTAAGTCATCTTAGTATAATAGCCACTGTTTTTTCTCGGTTTATTCATCGGTAACAGTGGAGGTGATAGTCTCTACTTGGTCTCAAAGACTACACTTCAGCGTTATTCTGGAGCAAAACCTTCTTGTAGCAAATGTGCTCCTCCCTTGAGTCAGATCCTAAGAAGCAGGTCGATTTTATACACAGGGGTGAGCAAAAGTAGGATTACAGCTGTGAGTACATGAAACACAGAGTTTATGCTTGTGTTATTACTTATTAATATCATTTGTATTACAACTGTAAACCAGCTTTTGCCAACTTCTGCATTTAAATGCCGTTCGCTGTGAATGTCGTTATGTCATGGTACCGAACACGTTTTACCGTGTGAATGACCATCGCCATTCATTTGGCATGGTGTGAGTGAAGGTGGTAAACAGTAGGAGCAACAAAGTTGTTCTTTAAGTAACTGACAACATGGCTTTGGTTACCAAGAATTATTGGGAGGCTGAGTTGACAGACACGTGAGGGTGACTTTGCCACCCTCCTATCATTTTTCATGCCGCCACTTCATGTCAAATGTTGATTTCAATTTTGTCCATCCACTGACTATGAACTTGAACATTTTAAAAGCTCCCACTGCTTAGCTCTGGACTGGACTCTTGAAACACCAGTGCTGAGCTGTCTTATCTTTGACTACGACTGTCCATAAACAGGGCAATTACTCTCAGATTCAATAAGCTTCTGCTACATGTCAGGGGACCCCATCTGTATTATTTAACAAAAAACATGTACAATTTTTTTGGTTTACACCATTAATAAATTCACATCTGGAACAAACTGAAATTCTCAGGAAAGACATACACAATAAAATAAAAATCACCCAAGATTTTTATCAACCACAACAACCCCTCTTATTTTGCCATGGCTTATGCTTTTTAAGGAATATACAATTTTGAATTCTATGTTAAGCATTATTTTTATTTTTATTTTACTCAGTTAACATTGTCTTTAAGTGTTCTTTTTAATCACATATTGATAGCTTAGTTACTAAGATACCTTTGTTCAATCAATTCAGTGACCTACTCAGGGATCAGTTCAGTTTATCTGGTACTCATTCAACTCCTGTGTCTATTGTCACACCCCCCACACCAGGCCACCACGGTCTCTGACCTGGATTTGCCCCACAGCTTTGTCACCCGCCTCTTTTATCTAGCTTTCTTCCCAGTCACTTCAAGTCACTTTCCACTTCGCTCACTGTTGTCCAACCACGGGACCCTCAGCTCCTCGAAGACGCCAAGATCTTGCCTTCTTCAAAGCCTTGCCAATGTCCCCCACCCTGTGCCGGGAAGACCCTTTTGATTCTTCGCATGACTGGCTATGGCTTTCAGGTTTCAACTCAAAAGTCACCTCCTCCAATATTAACATTTTTTACATTGAAAATGGAATCACCCCTTAGTTTTCTACAATAAACACCCTGTTTTTTCGCAGGAGGTTATGAATACATGGGGCTCTCCCATCTCCACAGTGAGATTGAGAGCATTGTTCTTGTTTATCTGGGCATCCTGCATGAGAAACAGCGCCTGGCACCACTAAGCAAGTAATAAATAAATACACATAATCATAGCTAATTACCACGCCACGGAGTTAACGAAGCAGTTATTATGGAAGCCATAGGGAACGGTAGCCCACCCTGAGCTGCCCATTCTGAAAGTTTACAAAATGTTTTCTGGGCTGCTCAGGTTGTAACTAGTCATGTGTGGTTCTCCCATTTGATTTTCAATGATATATGACTGCCTTAGTCAGCTCGATCAGAAGTCTGAGTCACTCCCCTTATAAATCACTGAAATAATATTGAGCTAAACATATCTTTTCAAAGAAACAGATTATAAATCTGAAGACCTTGGACATCAGTTTGTATAGAGCCATTAATAACTACCTGTGTCATCATTTTATTTTATTAAATTTATTGGGACGACCTTGGTTAATAGGGTCACACAGGTCTCAAGGGGATATTTGTGTGATACATCATCCGTAGGTGGGACCATTTTAACAGGCCGTGTTCCAGAGAGCCCGATTTGACGAGATTCTTCCTTTTGGATGGTGGCCATTTCTGCATCGTGGTCAGCTTTTCCCTCTGAACTGAGTTATTCAGATCTCAGCTGCAACATTAGTCATGCGATTGGCAGTCAAAATGATATTGTCTCAAGAGCAGAAACAGTGGCAGAGTATTTCCACATCAAGTGGGAGATTTCAGATCAGAGAGAGATCTGCCCCTGGGGAGCTGGGTAATCGTGTGATTGGCATCAGCTAGAGAAATGTCCACCTGTTTCCGTCCCTGAACAGGTATGTTACGGTTTTGTCAAATACCGGCTATGGTAAATTATCCTTATTATTATTACAAGTAAATTGCTTAAGGTTGTTCGGCTTATCTGTGGATCAATGAAATAAATTTTTGCTCCAAGCTGTCCTAATTCTTAAATATTCTGTTCATTGGATCAAATATGACCCAGTTGTGCTACTTAATCATGTTGATTTTACACATATTAATTTAAATTAAGTTAGGATAATAGGATAGAAATAATTATACAGCAATACACTCCTATTTGTGCACAAATAAAACCCATTCTATGATTACAAGGCAAAATGCGTTTGTGTTATCTATAATCATCCCAAAATGATCTTGTCATAATTTAATGAAACCTTATTTAACAGACACGGGTTTTTCCAAAGCAGACCGTGCATCACACAGCATAAATGACTTTTTCTGTCTACAAGATTGGAATTAATAAATCGTTGGCATTCATTTTATTTGGAGACTATAGCGAGCACCTAACTAGAATTAATGAGCTGACAATGCACCTCGGTCACCAAGAGGCTCCGGCTTTGCCATGCCTTATCAACGCACCATCTGGGAAGTCGGGGTGGCTCAGCTGCAGGTCTCTACATGTCCGGGCGGGGTTGGTCTGAGTGCCCATCGGGAACTTCATGTGCTCGATGTCCTGTTTCAGGGAGTTGAGGGAGCCGAATATTTCTTCCATTCCATCCGAGTAATCGAGAATATTGTCACCGGCGTCTGCTTGCATGCCCTCAGTGTGTCTTCTCGTTTTTTTGGGTGACAAGATTGGCAAAGGCTGGATGACTTCACCAGGGGGGCCCTGTAAGAGAGACAATGTTCACGTAATTGTTTGCTAAGTTACATGTCCTGCAGATCTTAGTTATTGCTGGTGACATCATAAGGAATCACGGTTGGTTTAGCTTTTCAGTGCTTTCCCTATTTTCAATGTCTTTCGTAATTGCTCCTATATAGTATGTGTTATACACTTTGTGAATTCTTTTAAAAACATCTAGTGGAGGTCTTCAGGCAGGCGCACCACTCAGGTGATCCCTAGACCTTTTGCCGTACAAGTAATGGAGCACAGATTGATACGGGCCAACGTTGAATGCCTTCCTTTCTTGTTTATTAATTAGTCCTCATTTACATGCCTTATCTTCACAGTTAGATTTTAGTCTCTGGAGATGAGGACCTGACTCAAGGTTCCTGTGCTATCTAATGAGTTGTCTGTTGTGCTAGGTGAAAATTTATACCATGATACCTTGACCTTTTACAAATACACATTAGCTTGTTCTGAACATTTATGACTTTAATCTTTGTCAATGAACAAACTTAAAAAAATGCACCCAACTTGCATTCACAGGTATGAAAGAGTAGAACTACACTAAATGCTTAATCCCTATCATTAGGGGTTCAACGGTGCCCCATAAACATTTATGTGCAGAAGTCTGGGGCACCCGTATCTCAGAACAAGACCTGATTTGGAGATGGGGTTGCTGTAGATACAATTACTTAAGTAAATATGAATGTATTAGGGTGGGTGCCATTCCAGTGTGACTGGCATCCTTATAAAAAAGGGGAAATGTGGGCACAGAGATGCACATGGACAGAAGACAACTGGAGAGACAGAAGGAGAAGACAGCCATCTACAAGCCAAGGAGAGGGGTCTCCGACAGGCTTTTCCCCCAGACCCTCAGGAAGGCAAGCACTGGGGACACTCTGACAGAGGCCTAGCAGCCTCCAGCTATGACACAGAGAGTCCTGTTGTTGAAGGCACCCAATGTGTGGCGGCAGCCCTGACGCACTGATACCTATATTGTTTGGGGACAAGCTCAAGGCAGGAGACTGAAGAATCTTCTCACGGACCTATCACTTAACAGTTGTGGGAAGCCCGGAAGACATCGGCATTAGTCAGTGGTGGTTATTGTAATTGCTTTTATTATCGTCATCGCAATAGGAAAAAAATGCCAACCATCTGCCTTCTTTCTTTGGAGTGTCGGAGAGATAGAAAGGTACCTTTGTGGCATATAATCAATGGCTTTCATGAAAATCTGATGTAAAAATACATGATTTTCTTTAAAAACTACTGGGAACATGACTATCGTAATATAAGTATATAGGTATATAATTAAGGTATCTTTCCATTCAAACAATGAGACCAATTAAAGATGTCTTGGCAGGTCAACCTGAGCACTTAATTAACGTAGTTGCGATTTCCTAGGAAATCAGACTTGCACTGAAGGTGCCTGCTCGTCTTTCTTATAAACTCAGAGACCTTGGCAGCAGCATCAGAACCCTGCCTCCCAGAACATCACTGTGTCACCAGGCACTTACCGGTGGCCCAGGAGGCCCCGGGAGACCACTGTCACCCTTCTGGCCAGCAGGCCCCTGTGAAAGAGAAAAGGGACAAGATGAACAGAGAACAAGGCCTTGGAGCAGGCTGCACTAACACAGTAAAAGGCCAAGGGGGACGGTACTTACTGTGGAACCTTTGTTACCCTTGGAGCCTTGAGGACCCTAGAAAATGCAAAAGCAAATTACAGATACAAAGCCGGAGCATTTGTGCCTCTTCGGTGTACGTGTAAGTTGACGTCATGAAGTTCTCTTTTCTTGTACTTACCGGTAAGCCTGGAGGGCCCGGTGGACCTATGGGACCGGCAGGGCCTGGAATTCCCTGTAGAGAGAATCATCCAATTTAGAGCGTTTTCCTCAGCAATTCTACTCTCCTGTTTCGCACGACAGCACACATTGCAAAATTTAGAGAATGCAAAAATACACAAGAAGAGCTTAAATTTTCCATTGTAAATCTAAGTAGTAACTTTGCAAGATAATCTATTCTTTTTCTATTCTGCTTCAACGTCTGCATATATATTTATAATCCTGCAGCCTTCAGGAGAATGATTTGTATGTGTTGGGGATCAATAAATGTTAGTGCAATTAACTGTTGAACTGTAATTTTTGTCGTTCTGACTTGCCACATTTTTAATTTATTGAGTCCAAGGTGAAATAAATTTCTTTTGGAAAACACCACTGACTCAAGGAGATTAGAATAAAGATGCTCTACATCACTTCCTCGGTCAAGCTGAAGGGCACGTGTGCAGCTGGGTGTGTGTGTAACTGGGGAAGACAGGACAATAATTTCTAGCTCTCCTCACCCCGTCGCCCTTGGCGCCTGGAGTTCCTTGGGTTCCTGGGAGACCTCTGTCACCTTTCTCACCTTGCTCCCCCGGAGGTCCAATCAAGCCAATTAAACCAGGGTGCCCCTTGGGAAGACGGAGAAAAGAAAGGTTAAGAACAGATAAATTACAACCATAGAGTAAATCAGAGTCACACAATAATTGGACATTACGTTTATGAAATGGAAGAGTAGAACATTTACATAAAAACTTGAACCTTTCTGCAAAGGATGCAGGATGCAGACCCTCTTTGCCCACACCCAACAGGACCCTTCATTGCTTGTATTAAGCCAGGCCGGTGTTCAGGGTTGGAAGTATTATGGGATAAATGCTTTCTAAAAATAGCATCTTCACTGTTTCATTTACAGAGAGGCAGTGCCCTCCACTAAAAGGCCGATAATGACCACACTGGATATTGGTGAAATAAACAACCGAAAATTCATTGTTTTAATAAGCATCTCATTTTATGTGAAATAATTTCTATTCTTCAGAGAACCTGCAGTCTTTAACAGACATTTGGAAACTTAAAAATAATCCAAAAATGTTAATGCCATTCTGACAAAGGTTTATTTTCTTAATCTTCACCTGAGGACATGCCTAGAGAGCAGAAGGGAGTGTGTGAGAGAGGCAGAGATACATCGGCATCAGAGAGAAACATTTATTGGTTGCCTCATGTACATACTCCGACCAGGGATCAAACCCACAACCTAGGCATGTCCTGACAAGGGATCGAACCTGTGACCTTTCCGTGTAGGGGACAACACTCCAACCCACTGAGCCATGCCAGCCAGGGCAAAGATTTAATTATTTGGTGCCACTCAGCATGCATTTTGGGAGATCAAATGACTATCTGAAAGATAGTCTATTCAAAAATTTTTATTCCCATGTTTAAAAACATAAAAAAAAACGGGCATTTTGTTACTCCCTATGTTTATTTTCTGATACTTTATTTTCAGTATAACCATATGCTTCTCCGCTCGGTTCCCACTGGGGACACTGAGAAAATGTGACACTGATTTCTGCTACATTTTTCACTCTGACTGGATATATTTCCTCTTCTCTAAACTCATCGGAAGAGCTGAGGATGGACAGCTTTTTCCTTGGTTAGAACAAGAAAGATATTCTTTGCAATTTCCTCCTGAGTGATTTCAACCTGCCAAACTATTGCCTCTGCTGTTAGTATGTGAAGATAGCGCCAGCGTGGCCTTGTGGCTCACCTTCTCACCCTTGAAGCCGGGGTCGCCTTTGAGGCCAGGTAATCCGGGGGGGCCCTGGTAACGAGAAATGGCACACACACACAGAAGAGGTGCGGATTAGAGACGCACACTACTATATACACAGGGCGTGTTGGCTGTGGGTAACTTTGCTCAAGGTACAAAATAATAATGACCGACAACTGTTTTTCAGAATTCGAAGCCACTTGGTATGCTTAAAACGATGGCTTAATATTTAACCACAATAATCAAATATAATAACGATGATTTTTATTTAAATAGATATGAGTCAGAGATATGGTTAGGATAATTTTTAATGACACTAATTTGAGAAGGGGTTTCCAAACAATATGTATGTTCAATCAAATGTTTTGGTGCTGAATGGAAATTCAAAGGGTGAGATATTCCCAGTAAAGTTAAAAAAAGAGAAACTTCGATGCACTTTTAATAGTCAACTGACCTTTGCACTTCTCCTAAGTAAACTCCCGAGACAGAATTTTTAGCTGTAATTCCTGAATTGAATCTCTTAATCTAAATGATTTGCAAAATTAATAATAAGGTAATGTAACTTTCTTCATATTACAATTATATCTCTATTTGAATAATTTCCCCTTTTTTTATAGTTCAAGGACATGGCACGTCTCCATTCATGCTAAGTTATATATTGATGAACACTGTGGCATGATTTTCAGCGACTAACAATTTAGTCCTCACCCCTCCCCACGGAAATATTTACGTTGACGACTTTCTAACACACTTTAACGTAAGAATCTGTGCACTCCAAACGGAAAGCCATGCAAAATGAGGCCCTTGTGTGAAATGAAGACAAGTGGAGCTATGCGGGCGGCAGCTACTGTCAGGCGTGTGGACTGGCAGAGCCTTGAAGATGGTTTCCGAGCACACGGTGAAGTAGGTCTGACAACGCCCCACCTGTGGGTCACTAGCCGGCAAAGAGCCAGGCCTCGGGAAACAAAGGCAAAATAGCCACGTGCTTCCTCTGTGGGTTTGAATTAGTTAGCCTGAGCTGAATTATTTTAATTATAATTACAATAATGATTTTTTAACATGGCACTCGGCGAACTGTATTAAAGTTTCACAAGGTCATATCATCATGAGTCTTTAACGCTGGACCTCCTCCTGCAGGACCACCACCCATGGGTCATTTTGCCCCCTCCTCCTAGATACTTGGGGTCTTCAGTGCGGAAGAGCACATGAAGCCCCCAGTCCATCACTTTCGTGAATTTAAAGTATTAAGACCCATGGATGTGATCCAAGCAGCGTGATGTAACAGTAAAATTATGGGATCAGGGTAGGATAGATCTGAAATAGAAGCCAGCCTCTCTAATTAGTAATTTTAAATTAGTTCACCAAAGAGAGCTGTAGTTTACTTGTCTGTAAACCAAGGTTCATGATTCCTATCCTAAGGGGGGGCTCTGGGAGATGCAGTAGATGGCCCCCCCCCACTTCCATTCCTGCTTTTCAAGTCGATTCCTCAAACTGAATTCCTAAACTTCTGGAGAAAGTAGGAATAGCGTTAGGATAAATTGCTGCTGTGCAACATTAGTATTTAGGGCTACTATTGGATATACTTATATTTGTTTCCATATATGAATAAACTTGAAATTCTGTAAGTATTGCCATAACAGGGGAAAACTTCCCTACATCACTTAGTAACAATAGATTAAAATTATTTTCATAGAAAGATAGTCTGCACCATTTTAAGTGTGAACACACCTAATAACATTCTTCTAGTAGGGAGAGCATTATTAATCCTCAGATATAAATTTATGTCAATTCAGTTTAGATGCTCTGGTATGTAAAAATAAATAATTGTGCCACTTCGTTAAATCTCTGACCAAAAAAAAAGAACGACCAAGAAATAACCAAGTTCACTTTCAAATATATTCTACTTGAAAGCCTGGGTTTTCACACCAGACTTTCATCAGTTCAGCGAGCTTCAACCACTGTGCCGCAAGAATGTTTAAAAACACGCAACACCTGATTGATTAGTCAGGGGCACTAACTTCTATTCCTTCAGATTGTTAGATTTTAAAAAAATGACAAAAGCCAACACAAGAATAGCTGTCTAGGGTGAATGAATCAAAATTATACTTTATTTTTGCCAGATCGGTAAAAAAATGTATATTTTTTGATTTGCTGCAGAATTCCAGTAATTAGTTTATGTGTGTCCTAAATGAAGAGGGTTGAAAATCTGTGATCCAGTTTATCGATGCCCTGCCAGGGTGGATGTCAAAGTGCAGCTTTCCACCAGCAGCATTAGCATTGGGGTGTCTGGAAGTTAATCAGAAAAGCCTATTCTTAGCCTCACCCAGGACAACTGAGCCTGAAAGTCTGGGGTTCGAGACCAGCGATCTGTTTCAAAGGTCTGAGAAACATGGCTCTCAGACTTTTGTCCCAATTGCAGTTACATGAATTATGCAAATCACAACAGCAGAAAGGAGCTCATTTATGTTCAAATAGAAACATCACATTTCCCCACACTACTCTAATCACTTTAAAATTAAGGAAATGTATTTTGCATTTACTTTTTCTGATCTCGTTAGATGGGCCTCGTAAACTATTAGTTTGGAAGATAACGTCGCCCAATAGCTTATTTTAAGACAAATAACATGAATGAGTAATGTAAACAGATAATTTCCAGAGGTCTTGTCCCCATTAGGATAGATTCCCAAGACTTCCTAGGTTAGAACAAAGTGGCATAAAAAAGCATGAAAAAGTAGTTCTAATACTGTCATTGCACAAAAGAATCAGATACCTGGACCAGAAGCAGAAAGCATTTAAGAATATTTTTAAATTGACATACATCTGTTAAAAGTAAATTCATTCATTAGATTGAAAATACAAAACTACTTTTCAATATTTTAATACCTTTCTAAAGATTTTATTTATTTATTTTTAGAGAGAGGGGAAGGGAAGGAGAGAGGGAAAGACATCAATGTGTGGTTGCCTCTCATGCGCCCCCTACTGGAGACCTGGCCTGCAACCCAGGCATGTGCCCTGACTGGGAATCGAACTGGCAACCCTTTGGTTTGCAGGCTGGCACTCAATCCACTGAGCCACACCAGCCACGGCAAAAATATGAAACTATTTAAAGAGGCTGGATTTGTTTCTTTCTTCACTTCTCATTTGACATTCCAACTCTTTCAGAAATGCTATACACTTTATAGAAATGTTACCGTTAGTGGGAAAACTGACAGGGATGTCGCTTATTCGACATCCGCATTCAAATGACGGCTTCCTTGAGTCACAAGTCCACCACTCATTAGCCGGGTAATCTTGGATCTATTTCTTATTATCTCTGAGCTTTATTTACAAAAGCATTCTAATAAGAATAACCATGGCAAAGAATTGCGATAATGAAAGAAAAAACAGTTGAACAAAAAAGCATTGCATAAGCTGTGAGGTATAATGTAAACATCAGTTATTATTCATTTCTGATGAACCACAGCCAGTTATCAATCAGCTTTCTCATCACATGCTACCGGTGTGAGTACAAATGACAAAAGAGAAGTACCAGGAATTCTAATTGCTCAGGCTTAATGAGAAATACACTAGATATTATTTGTGTTTCCAATGCATTTTAAATCGTTTCTATAAATATTCCTCATGAAGGAGTTGCAGGAAATTACTGTTAATTCCAATAAGCTAATAATCTCCTTATGAAATTACAAACTACATTGAAGGAGGAACTTGCCAAGAAGCAAAATCAGTTTCTTATCATTTTCATCAGTTGGAAATAGAAATTGGTAAAGATATGATATTAACAGTAGTTATAAATAACCCTCTGAAACTGGAATGCATCAAAAATATTAACTCTGCATAGAAAAATGTTATTCCAAGTGTAAATATTTTCTAGTTTCCCTTTAGATAGTGTAAATTGAAAAGCCC
>VMDR010022357.1:0-16254 GCA_007922815.1 Macrotus californicus
CAGAAGCAGATTTCATGGTTAAAAATAGAACCGAGTCTCTTAGCAAGAATGATGGTAGAAACAAAAAAAAAATTGTGATTCTCCTTGGGTGATTGTGATGGATAATCAAAGACAGCTTTTTCACGTTGACTGGCCCCCTCTTTCCGGAAACCAGAAATGAAATCCACCTGGACATTTGCTGAAGGACAGCAGATGGTGTTACCCCACGTGACAAGGAGCTGTTCCATCATAATCTGCCAATGTTCTTTGTAAGGACCTGAAAGATCACTTTTTTCTTGTGGTTTAGCTCCAAATTTGTAATGCCTGTGCATTCCCATATGAGGAGGGGAAGTTTCTTAAATGTTTTCAGTACTTTTCTTTTTAAAATTTGGGAGATAAGAAGAGACCAGCTAGCACAACTTTCTGTTTGGAAAGATGCTGGAGCCATTCATTAAAGGCTCATTTGCAGGCACCGTGAAAATAAATGTAGGTTAATGAACAGCAAAAATAATTTTTCTTAAGTGAATTATGCCAAATAAGACAAATGAACTTTCTCAGTTGCATAATACATTAGTTATCATATATTAAATATAAAGACAGGTGGTTTTACCTATTTGCAATTTTCTCCTATCCCAAATCTTAATTGTCATAGACCCCAGATCCATCTTTACATCAGTCTTCAAAACCTAGGGCATCCCAACCTGTAGATGTATAGGTGAGCGAGTGCAACTGGGTGAGCTTCCCCCCTATCGGCTAAAAGTCCTCAGTGAGGTTACTGCAACTCCTCTCCTCACAGTTGCCTGTGGAGTACATGGCACTGCCTCCAAGGCCTACGTGGAGCATGGCCTTGATGCGGGTGGGCCTGGGGGCATCGGGACGGAGGCCAGGACCCTTCCTTACTTAGTCTCAGTTTCCTCATTGGAAAAAAGGGCCAAGTTTTGTGACTCTTTAGGAACTTTTGATTAAAATAAGTACCCCATGTTCTTATTTGCAGAAACTTACTTGACAATTAAACACTTCACAGACAGGAAGACAGTAGCTTCAAAGTTAAGTAATCGTGAATTTTTCTGAAATTGCGGGAAGCCCCCAGGATGTGTTTCAAAATAAACTAGTTGGTGAAGGAATGTGGGTGGGAGTAGAGGTAAAACAAGACTGGCCATGAGTTGATGATTGAAGTCAATGGAGTATTTTGTCTACTTCTGTGTATGTTCGCAATTTGGCATTAAATTTTTTTTCAAAAAAAACAAAACCTAGTTAATATTTTTTATCCCTTCACTATATCTCTTGTCATCTGCTTCTCTCTTCATCATCTTCAATATTAGTTGAATTATTCCTATTTCCTTGACTTCTATCTTCATCTTAGGTTATGGACTTGCCAAATAAATCACCCTATTATCGTTTTCTCAATATTTCCAAATTAGTACCCTCCAAATCTTTTACAACAACCTCTTTATCTACTATCTTTTCCATTCTTCCAGTTCAGATACCCATTCACTTCACCAAAACCCTTAACCTTTCTTTTGAAATTTCCTTTTCATGCAGACTGAAAGGGCCACATTTGGTTTTACTCATCCATTCAACAAGATTATAAAGATTCATGTAACCTGTGCAAACAGAGCTGGAGAGAAATAGATTTGAGAGAGATTTAGGAGGTAAATGTGCAGAACTTGCTGATGATTTGAATATAAAATGTGAGGAAGAGGGAATGTCAAAGATAAATATTAGGTTTCTATTTTGGAGAATTGGGTAGATGGTGGTTTAACTGGATATAGACTGGATTTATAAGGAAAATATAGTCTATGTTAATGATTTTTTTCTTTTCTTTTCCAGAAGAATTTGGTTTCACTCTACATGTTGGACTCAGTTTCACTGGAAGCACATCTTAGGCAAGGATTAAAAAAATTTTTTTTAATTGTGTTTTTTCCATTATCATAAGGGGTTACCCTTATCCCTGCCCCTGCCCTGCAATTACCACACTGTTGTTCATGTCCTTTTTGCTCGATCCTTCCACCACCTAACCTTCCCCACCAAAGACATTAGACAAGAATTTGACTGAAAGTCATTATTTTGGGGAAACAAATGTAGAAAATGAGTAAGAAAGAGGGAGGTAATAAAGGAAGAAAAGGAATCCACTACCGGTTGATGAAGAGGTTATAACTGTGTAAAACTGAGGCTCATCCTGCTAGGAGAAATGATAGAACACGCCTCTGAATTGTCCCATCTGGGGATGAGGAATCTGAACTATTTATAGACCAAATTCTATCCATTATTCATTGAAGGACCCTCCCAAGGATGTGTGTCACTCCTGTACTTTAGCCAATAATGCTCTGGAAGCAAGAGAAAGCTTCAGGCTTGCTCAATTGGACATCAGAGCACATTGTAAAGCTGAATGCTGAAGGGTTATTAGTGGAGCAGGGACAGTGTCTGTTGCTCTTGAACTTCCTCCTTCAATATTTCAAATTCGCTCTTTCTCTAAACACATTTTCTCTATCTTGATGCTTTTGTCTTTTTCAATTTCTGACTCATTTCTCAATTTCTTTTTACCATGTTTTGAGTAAATTGTTGATCCATACATTCTTTGAACTTCGAGTTAAAATGGTACTTTCTGTGACACTCCACATGAATACCTTTAGGTCTTTTGTATTAGACAATAATTTATTAAATAAAAAGCCATGCATGATTCTGTGAAAGTTGCAATGAAAAGCTAAGAGGATGGACTCATAGTCAAGCATACAAAATACAGGTTATAATGAAATAGTGCTAAAAATGATGTTGACTTAAAAATGCTGCCAGTGCTTTGGTCTTAAACTGGAAAGAGAGAGCAAGTTGGGTGCCCTAAGGATCTAAATCTAAAATTGCTCCTTACTTTTATTAGTGACTTCTATAGAGGACACATTTTATAACATTTACTGATATTTCCAAGTTAGCAGCAACTGCCAGTGCTCTAGATGGTTGAAATATATCTCATACTACATACATCATTGGACATAGATGCTGCATAAATACGTGGTGATTGATGGATTAAAATCTAGTACAATCTTTGTAGATATTCCTCATAGATGCTCTGCCAAAACTTTCCACTCTCTGGAAAGTGGAAATCCCATCCTCACCATTCATCCTCACTTCCTCCTTCTTTGAAGATGACTTGATGCCAAACCTTATTAATTTCAAAGTCATTTGATTTTAGCTCTCTACATTTTTACTTTTTCCACCAAAGGAATTTCTGGATTAGCCCAGCTTTCTTTCTCTTACTCCTGCCACCATCCCTTCTTCTCCCTCCATCAGTTGTTTTTTCCTACCTTTCTTCTGCATGCTAAGGTTCCTTTCATCATGGCTTTATTCTCCTGGCTGGAAATCTGCTCAAATGTCTCATAGATTAAACACCTACCCACTCTCCATCATGTTCTCGGAGCCTCTAAGTGCTTCTCTGGAGAGTAATAACCTCCACTTCCTCCTCCTCATTTGTTTGTTAATCTCTCTAGCTTTAGAATAAGCTGCACATAAGAACTCCGGCTTATAATATTTTATATGTAGCTTGTGGCACAGCTCCATTCCCTTCATAGGTGATGACGGAATGTTTATCGAGGGAGTGTCAATCAGTGCTTTGCAACTTCTCTTCTTGACACTCCAATGCTTCTTGAAAATCTCCATTGTCTTATTGGTTCTGCCAGTTCAGAGATTTTCATCTTTATGTATTTAAAAAAATAACTTTAGAGTTTCTTCCAAAGTGTTCTTCTGTCTTTGGTCCTTTTCCTTTTTCTCCTAAATTCTCTCACTTGAGGAGTTTTTCTCTGATAGGCTCTACTATCACCCCATTACCCAGCCTCAAAGCCTCAGTCACCTGTGAATGCTTCCTTTTCCTCGTTCATCTCCCCTTAAACCCTTAGTGCTACTGCTTGTGTAACTTATACTCTCCTGAAAAGTTAACAGCTTACTCTTTCTTACCTCCATGCCTTCATGCATGCAGCTTCCACTGAGTGTGATGCCTTATTGTCCTTTATCCAATATCCACATTCTTGAGCACAGGAAAGCCTAGTACAATGATTACCTTCTTCATAAAATCTTTCCAGCGCAAAATCTGTTCAGGTGTTCTCCACTCAGAGGCATTTATTCCACATGATATATCATCTGAACTCCCCCCACAGTATTGATTACTTTATTTTTCCCTATGTATGGGTTATGTGATTGTGCCATTTCACCATACTTCAGCCTACTTCAGCCTCTTCCGTGAGCACAGATTCATCATATAGATATATACTAGGAAATAGTAAAAATGTACTGCACATGAAGGAATTCATTTCTGGAATTATGCCAGACCACCCACCTCTTCCACCTCCTTCTTTCCAATCTATACTTACTTTATCCTATGTGCTCCTGACACTCTGCTCACTGCTGACTACCTACTTTTGCAGGTTTATTGGACATGCTTCTCTGCTTCCTTTGGATATGATTTATATTACTCATAAGAATAATGGGCCAAAAATACTTCAAAACCCACCTCAGGACTTTCTAATTTTTTGGATTTCAGATCAGGGTAAGATGACCAAATGATGAAGAGACTGAAATCTTGAAATCGGACACCAAATTCTATATAATTTTACTATGTTTATTATAGTTAATGCTAATCCTTTAACATAGTAAATGCTCAACACTAAAATCTTAATTAATATATTAGTTTCTTTGCATAGCAAATGGCTGAAGAAATGGAATTTAGGATAGAGGTTTTTTTTAAAGATTTTATTTCTTTATTCTTAGAGAGAGAGGAAAGGAGGGAGAAAGAGAGAGAGATAAACATGAGGCAAGATTGGTTGCCTCTCACATACCCCCAACCAGGGACCTGGCCCACAGCCCAGGCAGGTACCCTTTTGGTTTGGGGAATCAAACCAGCAACCTTTCAGTTTGTGGGACAACACCTAAACCACTGAGCCCACTGAGCCACACCAGTCAGGGCAGGATAGGGTGTCTTGAAGGGCATAAAAAGAGAAATGGTTATGTGCTTAGTGAATCATGTGAGAAAACAACTTCTGTAGAGGGTTCTGCCTAGCTAAGGAAACTGGACACCTAGAATGTAGTGGGAAGTTGTATATAGCTTAGTGAGTAAATTTCAATGTCCTGAATTAAAGTCTTGATTCCATAGTCTACTAATGATCTCTAAGTTCTCCATGCTTCATTTCCTCAATTGTGAAATGAGATTAACAACAGATCATATTGTATAAGGTTGATATGGAAGTTAAATGAGATAGTATCTATAATTGGTATAGAAATTAGCAAAAGGTCTAAGATATATCAAGTACTCAACAAATGTTAATTTTATCAAAGGGAATAGGGTGTTGAAAAAGGCATAGAGAGTCGAAGAAAAAAAGAGTTGCCTTCTTCATAATTTTATCAGCAATGGACTTCTGTGGGGGTCTCCTTTGTATCCATACTAAAGTGATGGGCATTGCTTAAAATATGTCATCCACTTAATCTGTTACATAAGGGATCTAGGCTCTTTCCAGGTGTGTGTCTCCTGCCTTAGGTCATTGAAATCTACTTATTGAGACAGTGGATGGAACAAATAGGTTGAGTACCAGTTGCTTTTATGGGTCAGGGCAACAAGTGGCACTCGGCACCTCTACTCACATGAGATTGGCCAGAACTCATCACATGACTGCAGCCGGCCTAGAGGGAGGCAGCAAGACATAGCATAGAGGTGAACCAACTACAGCAAAAAAGAGACCATGCATGCCAGTGAGCACTTGCGGTTTTGGCCATTGGTACATTTTTTATTGACTGGCCCTCAAAAATCAGGGGACCATTTCCAGAACAAGACCACCACAGGAGTTGGTAAGCTCAATATGTACATGACTGTTCCACACCCTCCATTATGACACCTCCCCTTCTGACCCACTCATGTAGGGCCACATTTGGGTTAAGGGTGCTGGGGATCGAGGAGCATAGCAACATGGTAGGGGAAGTTAATTAGTTTACAGAGGACTGCCAAAGGCCCTACATATGTATGTATGGGGCTAAGGAATACAAGAAGACATAGCCAGATCCACCTAAAACGAAGGACTTGCTCACAAGGCTGAGTACTTACTCGTCAGAAAAATAAGGGAAACAATGAATGTGTGCTTCTCACTCAATATTCTTGGGCAGAGCTTCCTCCAGACAGTTTTGAGCTATTTTCAACCTTTGTTGCCACGTGTTTTTAGAACTATCATTTTGTCCCAAAGTGATAAAAAAATATTCAACAATAACGTAAACTGTATCATCATATTTGCATGTCAATATATTTAAAGCTAAATTTTAAATTCAAATCTATGATGCACTTGCCTTGCTTTTTGAATCATGACATCAAGGAAAATATTTATTTCGAGTGGTTATTATTTTCATACACAGAATAAAAATTAACATAGAAAGCACTTATGATTCAGAATATTGTTGTTAGTATTGGATATACAGTGTGAGACAAAAGTAGGTTTACAGTTGTGAGTATCCAAAACATAGGGTTTATTCTTGTGTTATTATTTATTAATTATTATATTATTTTCCATAAGAACAACCATAAACATACTTTTGCCCTACCCTGTATATTATCACACTTTATTTCACCCTTGCCCTATGAAGTAGGTGTTATTAATATCTCTATTTTAAAGATGCTGAAGTAATCCCCTCAGAGATGTTAAGTCATTTGCCTAAGATCACACAGCTAGTAATAGGGTAGTTATTCAATCCAAGACAGTCTTGTTCAAAGTCTGTGCTCTTAGCCAATTCAAATATTAGCTCGCTCCTCCACTCCAAGATTTGAAATTAATTAAGCACAACAGAGAAGACACAAACAGTATCTTCTTTGGTTTAAAGAAGGTACTTTACACATTCCTTTACTTTTAAAAATAGACTGTAAAGTTATAATATTTGAGCACACATAAAATGTATCAGATATTTTCAGGTAAAAACAACAAAACTCTGTTTGAACTAATTAAAATGTTTACGTCAGCCATATGGGACATTCTATGAAAAATATACTTAGATTTCTACTTTATTCTGGTAGACAAATTAACATCTGTTATCCCAACCAGACAAGTTTAGCCAGCCATGAGGCTTCACAGCAAATATGTTCAGAAATATATTTATTGTGGAGACTTTGAAGAGCTAGAGTAAGCAGCTGGCAGCATCTAATAAGGCTCTTCTCTTCCCTACTGACTCTTGTCAAAAAATTCTCTTCTAAAGAATCATACAGATGAGTACAAAAAGAAAATATTAAAATATGGAAAAGCCAGGTGAGACTAAGACCACATACATGAGATCTGGTTTTTATGGTTCCATTGTTTACTTTACCCCATATTCAACAAGGTCATTGGGAGATATAGCCTGAATCCTTAAGGAAAGTCAGCCCTTCTCTCAGATCATTGGGCTAAGGATAAAGCATTTCTGTTGTGAGACACTGAAAGGCCTGATATATGTATGACTGAAGTTTTCTTCAGGTGGGCCTGGTTAGATATACACTGTGTCATGGTTGACAAACACTGGAACATAAGCTAAATGAGGTCAGGGATTATGGTTCATTTTGTGAAGGAACACAGGAGACGCAAGGGGCACCAGGAAACTTTTGGGGGTGATGGCTATGTTTACTACCTTACTTGTACTGATTGTTTCCTGGTGCATAGGTATGTGAAAATTGATTAAATTATTCAGTTTAAATATGGACCACTTGTTGTATGTCATTTGCACCTCATAAAGCCATTAATTTTTGAAAAATGAGGTTAAGTTTGGTGATATCTAAGCAACTTCCAGCAAGAATGACACATGATTTGGGTAATTCCTGGGTTTTCCCAGGAGACCTGGGGGACCCTTTGTACCCAGGCCTCAGGAGAAAAAGTAAACTTCCTCACACGGATATTTAATGAATGGCAAATATGGTCCCAGGCATTGAAAATAACAAGTAAATTAAAAAAATAAAAGATCATATGTTAGAATCTAGAAACAAAATTCAACTATCTGCAGAACACACAAGACAGATCTAAAACAGAATAACAAAAAAATAGTGCAAAAGAATAAGATCGTTAATGCTAATCTAAACTGGAAAACAGATCACAGTCTTGATGTCCTATAAAGTTGAATTTATAGACAAAAGTACTAGATAAAAGGGAGATTATTCTCTGGCAGGACAATATGAGGGAGATCTGTGGACCTACTTCTCAGGAATATTGGTAAAAATATTACACACACATATATATATATACACATATTTATTTATATTATATCTTTATAAATACATTATACAGGGGTGGGCAAAAGTAGGTTTACGGTTATAATACAAATAAACAATATAATAATCAATTAATAATAATATAAGAACAAACTCATATACTCACAATTATAAACTTACGTTTGCCCACCTGTATATAGTATGTATATTAAATTTATATATATTTACATATATATAAACATTTAAAGTCTGTCAGTGTAATGCTCTTGATGGGGGACTCAAATGTTGGAAAAATATTAGTTTCAGGCAATAGCTAATAAGCTTAGTAATCACTGTGTATAAAAAGCTATTGTTTCAGGAACTGAAGGGATGACCCACCTTGCCTCTGGAAGACCATGCAAACGGTTCCACCTTCATGCTGCAGCAGGACTACAAGCAATCCAGACCATCTCTGAGCCATGGTGCTCCAGGGTGAGACTGCCCAGGGCAGCTTTTCACTGATTAACTTTAAAGTCTGTTAGGGTACAAACCTTCTGTCTTAGATCACTGTCCATCTGAATGAAGCACCCTTAAAGATTCAAACCCTGTTTCTGCTTATTGGGTCTGGTAGGTGACAGCATGAATGTCAGCTTTTCCAGTTTCAAGGGTACATGCTTGGGTTGTGGGTTCAGTCCACAGATGCGGCCCTTATGAAAGGGCCCCATTTTCTCTCTCAAAATGATCGATGTTTCTCTCTCTCTCCCTTTCTTCCCCTCTCTAAAAATAAATAAATAAAATTCTTAAAAAATAAAGACTGTCAATGTAAGAAGTGTTCAAACTGGAATAATTTTTTTATGAGTTTATTTGAGCCAAACTGACAATGATTGCTGGGAAGCAAAACCTCAATGAGTTGAGAAAATGTGCCAGAAAATGGCAGTTTTGCACCTTATTTTATACATTACAGTCAAAAGAGGAGGTGTAAGTGGGTTACATGAAATTCACTGGTGATAGATTAGGGAGGCTGGAAAAAGCAAAGTGGGGGAAACCTCTGGGATTGGATAAAAGTAAAATGATAGACACACACTTCTATTACACAGGTGGGTAAAGGATAGTTAAAGGATAGTTAACAATTAACATGATGACAATAACAATGAGAGGATTTGTGTTCTTTTTTTTCTGGTGTGGTTGTTGTGCTGGGAGGGGTCTAGAAAAAGGGAATTTACCTTGACGTTCCAAAGTTATGTTACTGTAGATGCAAAAAGATAGTATGCAGGCTCAATGAAGGTAAAGATTACTGACTTTTGTCGGGGGAGATTCTAGCCTTGGACATGACTACTTGCCATAAACAACTTTTAGTTAGAAGTTTTCATTTCAAACCACCCTATGTGGTTATTTTAGGTCTGTGAAGGCCACCATGCAGGTCTCCCCTGAGCTTGTCAGGTTTAGTAGTGGGCCCTTTTCTTCCACAAGTCTCTAGAAAGGGTAGAGGCATATAGCAAGTAAAGAAATGTCTATTCAAGAAGGTCTACCCAAATTTGTCAATGAAACAGGCTAGTAACCAGGACAAGCAGAGTAGGGAAACTGAGACAGATAGTTAAATAAGCAGTTTGCAGCAGCCCTAAACCAAGGACACTTAAGGGTAAATGGCTTACACCTCTCCCCAAGCAGAGGTAAACAGCTTAAATCACCCTACTCAGGGAGATAGATAGCAGAATTGCAATTAGTGCCATTTGCCAGCCATACCCAGAGACAGATAAAGTTAAGGAATAAACTTCATTTTGGTGTATCAGCATAAAGCGGATGAATATGCTGTTAAGATTCTCTAGTAAGACCTCCCCTAAACTCCCAGCCTTTAAAGACCCTCAAAACAAAGGTCCTTTCTGTGCTCTCCCTCTCAGGAGCCTGCCCACCCGTTTCTTCCCCCACAGACATGAATCGTCTAAACTCTAAGGGTCCCCATGACACGCAATCAGGGGAGCAATGGGCAGTGGCAGCTCATCTGAGGCTAATCCCCTGAACCTGCCCCCACAACCCCCTTATTTTCTGACTTCTTGGTGAGAGCCAAGGCAAACCTGGTTAGGATCTCCTGTTGTTTCCAATATCCTAAGCCCTTCCTTGTTTCACTGTCCCCAGCTTTAACAAACATCCTCTAAAAATCACCAGGACTCATGTTGTGAAATCTTTCCTGTGCAAAGTCAAGAACCCACGCACTACCTGCCAGCCTAGGAGGACCCGCTCAGGTCCAGGTCCCCTTTGCAGTAAGAACAAGGCAATTCTGTTGTATTTAAACCAAGACCACTCTCTCTCTCTACCCTCCCAGATCAGCAAGACAAAAACTTCATTCCAGATAGGTGCAACAAAGAGCAAAGTGTTCCCTCTACATCCCAGTTTCTAGCTTAGAGAGCTATCTTACTGGGAGGAGCAGGAATTCATTATTTCTTACCCTACCCCATCTACCTATGTAAAGACTAACTTCTGAGAGAGTTCAACCAAGAAGTGGAGGCCCCCTCCTTCCACCAGTCCCCACTGGTGAAAAGGAGACCCTACCTGGGGGTGCAGCACCTCTGAAAATACTAGGGTCCCTTGTCTCAGCTTGCAAGGCCATGGTCCCATGCCAAGAAAGGCAAGCTGAGATGACCTGAGACTACTACTTCTCCCTTCTTCTCAGAGTTCAGCTCCTAAAGCAGGGGTATCATTCAGAGACAGGTGCACCATTGTCCCCATCCCCAGCTCCAAAATCCAGGCTCAGAGACAATGCCTCCCAGACAAGGCAGGCTTCCAAATAGACAGCTCATAATCTCTTCACAAAGGAGTTGACTTCATTTGCAACAGTGAGAATTAGGTCAAACCTTAGGGCACTCCAAAAGCAGTGGCATTGTGAAAGGTAATCATGAAGGAGATTGGTAGACTCATTGGAGGTAGAGGTTAAACTATGGAAGAGGTTGTTTGCCAGAGATAAGGGGTCAAGAGACAGCAGAATCCCTTCTTGGGTCAGAACAAATATAAAACACTGACTTCGGTAACTATCTTTTCAAAGGAGACTGAATTTGATGGTATTAGGTTGTAGAACCTTTATGCCCTAGGACATTGTAGAAAACAAGCACCTGAACTGCTGGACATGGTTAGGAAAAGAGATGGAGGGCTCTGCCAAAATCATTGGCCTCTCAGGGTGACTGTAGGGTTATCTAAGGCTGCAGTGCCCCCACATAGCCAGGAGCATCATCAGAGGCTTTCTTCCTGGTGGGAGTGGGGCTCTTTCATGGGATGAAGAGAAAAGCATTTTAGTGACCCACACATGGAAGATTGTGGTGTGGCAACATTTAGTCTGGTAGAAGGCTGCCCCTGTGTCCCATCTCCATCTGTGCCACCATTGAAAAAGTCTAACCATGTCTTCAGCAAGGCCAGAACAAAGGTCAGTGTCCAGAGTTTCTGTGCCATATTAAAGCTCATCCAGTCCAGGCTTTCTCACCATCCAGCTAGCTTAGCTTGTGTTCCCAGCTGCAATCTGTTGCTGTGCTGTGGTATCCAGGCTGCTGCCTGGAGCCTGCATTTGAAGTCTGTGTGGCCATCAGCCACATGGGAGCTAGGGCCACATGGGTTTGGATAAAGAAGACGTGAGTGTACAGGGTGAGGATGGGTTGCCTAAAAAGAGAGAACTCTTTGTTCCTGGGGTTATATTATTTTGGGCTTGGAAAAGACCAGGGATTTTCTCAAAATGATCAATAAACTTTCTAAGCTTTCACAGGTTTCTCATGGGTCCACCCCCTAAGCCAACTGATCCCTCTCCCAAGTTAGCCTAATGGGCCTCTATGGCCAAGCACCTCCCGCTGTGCCCCTTTGATTTCTATTGCACATGTGCTTACCTTTCCCTGCTCCTCCCAACAATCTGGTACCAAGGGGGAAAGCGAGGGGTGTTAATCCTTGGCGGGGCAATGCTGTAATCCCCTGGAATATGTGAAGCTGTAGCTTCCTGGCTAAACAAACAGGTTTATACTCCCCAGCTCATCAAGCTCAACAATGTCTGGTTCCCTTTGCTTCCTTCCTTATTAACAATTAGCTAATTATGTATGGTAACAGCTTCACACGGTGTGGGGGAAATAGACTCCACTAAAATAATCCACCCAATCACTAAACAAATAAATACGCAAGTAATAATAGCAAACACTGAAAGTAGGTGAAAGGTGAGGGAGAAGACCTAGAGTAACTACAATGTATTACCCATGTTGACTGTAAACAAAACATAAACCCGATATTTTTCCAGCAAAATGGGTTTGTTTTGAATCAACAAGAAATTGCAACCATGGTGGACACTGCAAGTCCACTAGAACAAAGAAGAGGAAGCTGTACTATTGAAGGGAGGAGAGATTTAGGAAGGGCTGTTATAAAGGGCTTCCACTGCTGTGCTTTGTGGTAACAGGGCATGAGAGCTCCCCTTCTGACCTCCCTATCTCATTTAAATGAAGTTTCTGTTTATTAATTTTTTGCATCTAAAATATCCATTTTCCAACAAAATATTGTAAGACATGCAAAGAACCAGAAATGTATGAACCGTACATTGGAAAAAGAACAAGCAGCTAAAAGTACTTGTGAGAACTGCCAGGTACTGGATTTAACAGACTTCAGAATACCCATTATAAATATATTCCAAGAACTAAAGGAGATTGTGATTAAATAGTATAAAAGAAGGTACATTGACAATGCTGCATAAAATGGAAAATATCTTCAAAAGCAGTGGGCTTTATGCATCTGACAGAACAACCCTAATGAAAGATATTCTTAAAATAAATGTGTCAATAACACAGGAAAGGATCTCGTATTATTTGGTGAATGCCTACGTCATCTCAGGTACCTCCTCTTTGCTTTCTCATTTAATCCTCATTAAATAGAAAATTCTTCAAGGAATCAACAATTTAGAAGTCAGGAAACTAAAATTTAAAACTCAATGAGTAAACATTAAATGACATCATATTTATGACTTAAAAGCTCATTTCATCTAAAGTATTTCCTTATGTGGGCACTACTTTTTATACATCTAAAGAACTTGTGACTCATCCTTCTAGAAACGCATGAAAAGTCACCTACCTTGTGATATTTTGAATTCTCTGAGGATACCATCACCTTGACACCTAGAAAAGGTCCCATCATTACCTGTTCACATGTCAGTCTCCTAACCTAGAATGTGAGCTGCTGAAAAGGGGAAATGGTATATTGTTTGCCTTTTCATTCCTAGGACCTAAGTAGTTTGGTCTGTAGTAAGAACTCAATAAATGTTTTTGAATAAACAATCAATATATGGATTCTTCCTTTGGGAGATTCCTTTAAGTTAGTAAGCTGGGATTTGAAAGTAAAAATTGACCGTCAAGGTAAATATGTAAATGGACATTTCATTAATCATACGATGATGATGCCTCTTGCCTCGCTGACGACAGCTGCTCTGGAAAAACAGCTGTTTCACGCACGCAAGGCTTGCAGACACAGCAACAGCAGTGCTGTGACAGAGGCCAGGAGTGTGTGGGCCACTTCTGGGAGGCCTGGGGTGGCAGACCACAAACTTTGTGGTGGACACCACTGAAAAGAACTTTAGCTGATATAAAGTGAAAAAGAAAAATAAATGCTATGAAAATATATTGGTTGGATTTTGCAATAAAAAACTTCTGCAGGACCAATTTTGAAAAGTGAACAGTAATCAAAGGGCCTGGGTAACTAGAGACCACAAGGCTACACCCTGGGCTCCTCTTCAGGGACTGTCATCACCTGCTGGACGTTAAAGTTCAAAGCTGAGTGTGGGGCATGAGCAGTTAAAAAACGACAGAGAAGGCAGAGGTGTCAGCTGGAAGGCCATGGAAGGCATTATTACATTTTCGAAGAACTGGGGTTTAGCTTTTAAAAAAATTGTTTTTAATCAAATTCATTGGGGTGACATTGGTTAATAAAATTATATAGGTTTCAAGAATAAAATTCTATTATACATATCTGTATATTGCATTGTGTGTTTGCCACTCACCTCTTTCCATATATTTGACAATATGTATTTGACTCTGTTTACCCTTTACTACCTCCTCTCATTCCCCTTTCTTTCTGGTAACTACCATGCTGTTGTCTGTGTCTGTAAGTTTTGTTTGTATGTCTTTTTGTTCATTTGTCTCTTTCAGTTTCATGTCCCACATATGGGTAAAATCGTATGGTTCTTGACTTTTTCCATATCACTCAGTTTGCTAGCATGATATTCTCCAGATCCACCCATGCTGTTGCAAATGGCAGTATTTCATCTTTTCTTATGGCTGACTAGTACTCCATTGTATATATGTACCACACCTTTTTAATCCAATAACTTATTGAAGAACACTTTGGTTATTTTCATGTCTTGGTCACCATGAATAATGTTGCAATAAACATAGGGATACATATATCTTTATGAATAAATGTTTTAAAATTTTTTCAGGTAGATACTCAGAAGAGGGATTGTTGGGTCATATGGTAACTCTATTTGTAATTTTTTGAAGAACTTCTACACTATTTTCCATATGGCCATATAGGCTTACATTCCCACCAGCAGTAAATAAGGATTCCTTTATTCAATAACCTCTCCAACACTTATTATTATTTGTCTTGTCAATAATAACCATTCTAACAGTTGTGAGGTGGTGTCTCACTGTAGTTTTGATTTGCATTTCCCTAATAAGTAGTGAAGTTGAGCATCTTTTCATATATCTGTTGGCCATTGGTATGTCTTCTTAGGAGAAGTGTCAGGTCCTTTGCCCATTTCTTTTTTTTTTTAAATTGGAATATTTGTTTTTTGTTGTTGAGTTGTATGAATTGTTATTCTTCTTTAAAACAAACAAACAAAAACAAAACAAAAAAAAACGACCTTGTCTGTTGTTTTTTACTACTCATGTCCCTTACATGGAGATGTTGTTTGCAAATGTCTTCTCCCATTTGGGTGGTTGCCTTTTTGTTTTGTTGATGGTTTCTTTTGCTGTGCAGAAGCTTTTTAGTTTGATACAGTCCTATTCATTTATTTTTGTTTTTATTTCCCTTGCCTTTGAAGTCAAATTCATAAAATCCTCTCTAAGACCAAGGTCCATAAGTTTAGTACCTATGTTTTCTCCTATGTAATTTATTGTTTCAGGTCTTATATTTAGATCTTTGATCCATTTTGAGTTATTTTTTGTGCATATGATGACAAAGTCATTTCATCTTTTTCATGTGGCTTTCCACTTTTCCCAGCACCATTTATTGAAGAGATTTTCTTTTCTCCATTGTACATTTTTGTCTCCTTTGTTGAAAATAGATTTTAGCTTTTTGAAGGTCCAGAAACTGAGATATGCTATACCAAGAGGTGATTAATTTCTGACTCAAAACCAACAATCACTTAAAAGTGCCAGATTATTAAGATTGACAACACAATAATAATAATAACAACGTATAGCTTTAGCTGTTTGAATAATTGTATTTTCCTTAATGTAAAGCTGGAGCAATCTCTCTACAGTTTTCAAGGGTCCTTATGTTTTGAGAGCAAGTTTTTAGCACTCTATGTACTCAATTAAAAAGTCTTATCTTTGGATGCTTAGAACCACAATCATTGACGTTTTCTACCTGAAAGATTCAGGAAAGGAACTTCAAGCATGTCATACTCAACTTCGTTGATGGAGATGAGAAACCTGACAGACCTGTTAAGAGAAGAACTCTGGTGAGAGGATGAAATGTGGGTTTATTGGAGGGACAGTGAAGTAAATAGGAAAACATTAAAACATAAACCATAATGTTGCCAGAAAAAGAAGAAAATGTATATTCATGATAGAGGAACAAAATATTATGAGAAAGAAACACTCAGGGGAAAAAAGATCTTGAGAATTTTTAAAAAATGAATGCTAATATATAAAAACATACTAGATTAGGAAATCTCCCAGGAAGGCAGAAAAGTGACAAAAGAAGTAGAAAGATAGGAAAGTCAGCCAATTCCAAATTATTTTGCTTGGATTTTGGAAATTAGTTAACTACTATATTAAGTAATTTAGTAACTAATTAATAATATAGTGGTATTGGTAAAGGGATCTCATATATTACTTCAGAAAAACAAGCAAACCTGATTTCTTCTTCCCTTT
>VMDR010022358.1:0-16235 GCA_007922815.1 Macrotus californicus
CCCTAAATTAGGGCGTTAATTGTGTAAATGAATAATTTATAAATAAATACGTTTGATTGGGGGACATGATCTTTAAAGAATTTTAAAAGAAAGTACATCATTAGTTTCAAAGACAACTAAGCTAGTCAGTAAACACAAAGTCTTGGCAGATTTTTAAATTTTACCCCTTGCTATTGTATTACTTCTTGCATTCCTCCTTATAGCACAAGTTCGTCTTGAATCCTGGGCGAGAGAGAGTGGTTGGCTCCCTGAACTTACTACGGATAATATAATCTTGTTGCATGGACTTTGAGTATGGAGTATCTATTACTTAATTCTGTTCGTTTTCTTTGTCTCTCAATTTTCCTGAAAAATCCTAAAAAGAAATTGTAGAGTAATATGCCTCATGTGACACACAGAGTCTAATGTTTTATAAGCACTATGTATTGACCCGCTAGCTAATCGATGGCCCCCTCCCTTGCTAATAATTAATCAGTGTCCGTAAGCACCACAGATGGCTCAGGAACCTGCTCATTCCATCTTTGTGCTCCTATCAAAACTGGCACACATGCGGGGCCTGGTAGGGACGGAACAAAACCTGGACTGTTGGAATTTGTGCCCGCATCGTGCACGCTCTAAGAAGTCTGGCTCAGAATGTCTGGTTTGTTCGTTTTGAAACTGAAGATCCAAAATATCCGTATCCTAGATTTTTTTTTTTGATAGCGTATCACTTTATTTTTAGCAAGTGCCCCAGTGATTCCAAGGTCTGATTAAAAGTGTGGTTTGGGGGGCACTGCGCCCTTCGTTGTGTCAGCTGACATGCACAATAAAATTAAATTGCAAACGACGGAACGAAAAACAACTTCCTAACGTGAACTATTGACAGACACCTAAATACAGCGTGAGTTTTAAAATGGAATGTGTGTAGTTGTATTCATAAAGATAAATGCGCTGCTCCAGAGCTCTACATTAACAGCAAATCCAAACGTAAACAAAGACATTTCTCTGAATTCCGCTTCATCGCGCATCATAAACCACCAATCTTTTAGTCCTTTTCTTGTACGTTATTCTGTATCCACATTCTCTGCATCTGATTGGATCCCTGGATTTTATTTCATGTTCTGTGTGACATTCTCCACAGATCTATATCATTGGCTGCTGCTTTGGAGGTTGGACGTCCTTCTGGGTGTCCATTGTTAGTCCCCATGTAACTTCCAGATACTCCACACTCGGCGCTTCCAGACGGACTGTGGCTCCCGTTGTCTGTGCCCTAGATTTTCACTCTTAGTCTCTTAGCCAGTTCCCACCTCTCTCAGTCTGACCTTTGGCAGCCCAAGATAGTGTGTAAAAGATGGCATGAAAATTCTTAACTTGTTCCTTTAAAAAGAAGCTAATCATATTCAGTGCTTTATGTAGGTTATTTCCTTTAATCCCTAGTAAACATAAGGGAGGCATTATTGTCTTAAATTGAGGTAGGGAAATTGAAGTCAGGGAGATTTAGTAATTTGCTAAATGTCCCACCACCGATGGGATCACAAAGCTGTGTGACACTGAGCATGTCTTCAGAAAAGAATCCCATGTTTTTCGTAGACTTGTTTTAGTGTTGAGCATATAGGTGACTTGGGAATGTCAAGTTTTCTCGAGTCTATAGTGGTCTGTTAGTGACCCTGAGGAAATGTAAACATATTGGATGAAGCGCAGAGAATTCTGTGGGGACATGACTGCAGAACCGTGGCCTTCCATTTGGGAGTACAGCTTCACGCTGTTCTGCAGTGCAGGACAGCTTCCGTATAATGTGGACATAGTCTTGCTCTAAAGAAAAGTAAAAATGCTTTACTTCTTCAGAGGAGAATGCAATGTGTAGCATTTCAAGAATGAATGTTGATCGGATCTAAGTTATCTTCCAGCAGGGAGGCTGTTAAGAGTGCGATGTCTAAGCACAGACCAATCAGCTAGAATCCACGGAGGCGTCAGAAGCCTGACTTGTTTCCAGAAGAATGGCCCCAGTTTTACTATAGCGATTTGATTAAAGTTGCTTTGACTAATAAATTAGTAATAACTATGTTTCACATGTATTCATTCCCTTACTACTTTCTCCTTAAAAACAAGTAATTAAAACCAGAAATTTCTGTCTTCAGTATTATGGAATGTATACTGCTATAAATGAAGAAAACACAGAACCTGCAAGGAAGATTTTAGAAAAAATATTCAAGTATTTTTGTTGTTCTTATAGGAAAGAGATCCGTTTCATATTTGGAAGAATTCTAGTTAGTTTTTGTAGATGGAAATTTAATAAAATCAGCAAGATATGACAATTTTTTGTGTCAGTGAAGGGTATTCTTAGTTCTTAGAAATATATGAGCACCAAAACAAGAATTTCAGCGCTAAAAGGATGTTCCTCTTGCTGCTGTGCTCCATCGTTTCTGATTAAGTATGTACTTTTGCGCTCAGGTTTCTGCAACATCCATAATACATGACTGTGTTTACCCACATATACTTCCTCTTGTGTGGCATCTTTCCCCACGTTTGTAAAGAAAGTAAGTATTTCAGCGCTCATTTATTTTCTCCATTTGGTTGTCAGAACCAGGAAAAGCTGCTGAAGGTGGGATCAGAGCCAGTATGAAAGTGTGAGGGCCTGTGAGCTTAAAGAGGAAAGAGTGATTTTCTGCTGTCCCCGCCACCAGTGACATTAGGCTGAACACGCTCCCCCTCCACCGTTTGGAGAAGTTGGGTAGGGCACAAAAATTACAAAATATCACTATGTTGTATGCATAATTTTCTTCTGCCTGCTTTTTTCAAAAAGACAATTAAAAGGAGGAAGTATTGAATTTTTTAAATGTGGTTTTAAAATCTATCCTTATATTTTAATCTTAAAAAAGGTTTTATTTACTGGATGTCCTCGTTTTGGATTTTTTTTTTCCCTGCAGGTAGTAATATTTTGTTTCTGAGAAAGATCTTTATACTGTATTATTTGTGAAATCTAATAACCTAATGATGTTTCTGCCATATTGTTTTTATTTTTTTTAACCAGGAGTTTTATTTTTTTACTTTTTAAAAAAATCTTATTCATTTTTAGCGAGAAGGGAAAGGAAGGAGAAAGAGGGAGAGAAACATCAATGTGTGGTTGCTTCTTGAGCGCTCCCCACTGGGGACCTGGTCCACCACCCAGGCATGTGCCCTGACTGGGAGTCAAACCGGCAACCCTTTGGTTTGCAGGCCAGCACTCAATCCACTGAGCTACACCAGCCAGGGCTCTGCCATATTATTTTTTAAAACAGCAATTAAAATAAAGACTTAAGAGTTTTTTAAAGCAAGTTTTTCTTTCAGAATTAAAACCTTAGTACTACTTTGGTATATTTTTACCTAAATTCCACTGTGTGAGTTTCCTGGTATTTAATTGAAAACATATTCCATCTTATTTAACCCTCACCAGATCAGTAAGATTGAGGCATTGCACAGAGGTGGTCTTTAGGAGGATTCTCGCCACAGATGCCAGTTTTGTAACCAGATAAAAACCAGTGTGGACTGAAAGCCTGACTTGGGAGCAAGGCACATTTCCACTGTTCACAGGGGTTTGAAGATTGTGTGTGCTTTAGGGGAAAAGACTAATTGAATACAGAAGTTTCAAAGGAGTAACTTTAATACTTGAGCTGTTTAGAAATTACTCAGTATAGCCACCAATTTAAATAAATTATCTAGAGTGTACATTAGTACCTATTGCAGTCCAAGCGGATGCTGTCCTTTTGGTTTCAGTGCCAATTTTCCATGTTTGTGATACAGATTACATTTGACCCATGATGTAAACCAGTTTGCATCTTGGATTGCCACTCTTAGTCTTTATCACATAGTGCTGTGTAAGGATGCCTCTCATATTTTTCTTTTAGTAGTGATAATAGCACTAGCAGGCTGTAGTCTTCTCAACAAGAAGTGCTAACTTCCTCAGGAAAAGAGAAGTGTGGTATATACATCATTACGTAACCTAGTTTCCCTGGTGTTAAAATTTAAGTATATGACAGCCATTATGAAGTCTTTGCACAGAACTGCGGGCCCCTCTGTTTTCCTTTCTTTGGGCAAAGAAATGGCATTGTTGTCCACATCCCCATGAGAAAACACAGTGATGGCTAGACTGAGTGTCACGAAGTTTCAGGCATAACTTAGTGGTGTCAGTGCTGAACTGCCAGCACTGACAGTTATTTTAGGCATCAGTTCACTGGAATGGAAACCTGCATAGGATTACCAAATAAAATAGAGAATACCCAAGTAAATGTGAATTTCAGGTAAACCACGGGGTAAACTTACACTAAAAAGATATTCATCATTTGCTCTGGCTGTTGTGGCTCAGTTGGTTGGAGCATTGTCCCATGGCCAAGGGGTTGCTGACCGGTTCCCGGTCAGGGTGCATGCGATCCCGAGTCTAGGCCTTAACAGAGGGCAACCGTTGATGCTTCTCGCTCACATTGTTGCTTCTCTCTCTCCCTCTTTCTGAAGCAATGGAGGAATGTCCTGGGATGAGGATTCAAAAAAACAAAAAAAGTTATTCATCATTCACCTGAAATTCACATTTAACTGACCTATATTTTGTTTGGTAAACCTGACAACTCTACTCCTAAGAATTCATATAAAATAATTTCAATTTATATAAAATAATATTTCCATCTTCTTTAGGAATCATCTAAACCTTAAGGTTGGGAAGCCTCTACTTCATAACTACTTTTCCTATGATCTCCCAGACACCCAAATTGAAAAGTCTATAAACGACATGTGGCTCGTTGTTTATTTAACATTCCTGACAGCAGCCATGTGGGCTTGTGTTGGGTTGCTCAAAAAGTCCATTTAGTTTCTTCCATAAAATAAAGGACATATTTTTCACTTTCACCGGTAGCTTTATTGATTTGGATACTTTGAGTATGTTGTCTATCTCCTGCTATGGGTTTCTAGTGGTTAGAGGCCAGGGGTGCTGCTTCCAATGCATAAGACAGCCCCACAGCAAAGGATTATGTGGCCAAGATATCAACAATATCCAGAAACTTCGCAAACCACTTTTGACACGTTTGATCAGTCACAGCACCTTCCCCATACACTGCATAAGTCTTTTTTGTGTGTGTTTCAGTTGCATTTTTACCTTTCTCGAAATAATAAAGCCTAATCTTCAATATTAAAATGGATGCACAAAAATTCACCAATTTTGAAAAGGTTTTTTTTAATGCATGCTGATATGACAGCAGTCACAATACATTCTAACAAAGTTGTTTTGAATGAAATTAAAGACAGCTAAGCACTACTAGAGCCATCCTATGGAAAAAACTGAAAGAACTTTTTGGCCAACCCAATATAATCAGTATTACTATGGTAAGGCTAGATATGAGCAGCAGGTGGGTGGAACCGTTCCCCACTCCACCTCCTACCCCTCACCCACTCCCCTACACCCCAAACTGGAACCGTGAACTCAGGATTAGCATTATTTTCCTTCTCAGAGTGACGTCCCAGCTACAGGCACATAAACCTTCTGGCACATTTCAGGGGGTGCCTGGGCCAAAAAATGTGACTATCCTCATTCTCTCAGAATCTCAGAGAGTTCTCATATTATTCAAGTGGCCCAGAGAACAGGAGGGGAGTTGACAGTGCATGATGTAAGAGAGGGGTCAGAGGTTGGAGGAGAGTAGGGAGAAGTCATTGTTTTTAATATCTTCTAAGACTTTAACAGTCAGTATCTAAAGGAGAAAGAGCAGAGCTAACAATTGCTACCAAAGGTGCTGGTTGTGGGAATTCAAACATTTCCTCCACAGCATTGCTAATAAATATCATTTGTTAATAAAATTTAGTCTTTTTTGTAGACTTTTTATAAAAGAAAAGTTTTTTTTTCCAAAGGATTTCATTGAAGGTGTAAAGGCCGTGCTGTGAATTAAGAATGACACACCCTATTTTGAATTGGATTTCCTGCTAGTTCTGATCGGAGGCATTCTTCCCGGACTAGGGTGAATTCAGTTCCAGTGTTTGCTTGTAAAACTGAATCCAGTCATTGTATTTGCAGTTTGGCTTCCTGCCTAGTATTAAAATACAGAGCAAACTTCAGCTAGTTACTCCCTATGATTCTATGTCCTCCATAAAGAGCAGGGAAAGGAAAGGGGAAAACCCAGAGGGTGACTGAGTTCATTTACTTACTGTGCCAGAGGGCAGCTGTGTGCTGCCTTGTCATCACATGATTCTGTGGAGAATCCTGATATTCCAGTTACCGGAATAGGAAACAGCCTCAAAAAAAAAAAAAAAAAAACCCAACAAGAAAAAAAAACTGGTCTCTTTCTTTACGGTTCTAGCTTTAGCATTAGGTGTGGAATAAAATCACTTGGCTATCAAATGCAGGTGAAAAACAGGAGATTTTATGTTTCTTCCTCTTTTCAAAGTTTTGTGTATAAAGAAAGAATTTCTATAAGGAGTGGTCACAAGGCAAGAATATAGCACTGTTGGCTGGGCCAACTTGGCTGTGCCCACTAAGTTGTCCGGGATGGAGCCCCAGCTCACGCAGGCTACCTCCTGGATTTGTGGGTAAGATCTGCAGGGCTCATCCTTCTCCTTGGAGTAAGAGAAAATATGATTCAGTGTGCTCGCTGGAACTCCAAGCACCCCCATGACGACACTTGACCAAATCTGAGTGTGGATTAGCTAAGTGGATTAGAAAGGATTGTTTCTTCATTAAATGTGAGGGGATCCAGATGGATATAATGGTACCAACCTGGGCACCCATAGAAACAATGTATTTAGAGTGATTCCCCAGAATCAGATTTGGAGAAAAAGACAGGAAGGGAGGGTGGCTCATTCATTGGCTGTACCCAGGGTCTGCTTCCTCACACTTCCCATTCATTGGCTGTACCCAGGCTCTGCTTCCTCACACTTCCCATTGATTGGCTGTACCCAGGCTCTGCTTGCCACAAAGTACTGAAATAGGAGTGTGGAATGACGCCCAAGGCTCAGTGGCACCATCTTGCCCTGGTGCCAGTGCGGCTTGTGTATCTCTTGCTGTCCTGATTTTATTATTTAATTCTGACCTGGCCCATTGGATTAGAGCCAGATTACCTTTTTTTAGACTTAATTTTATATACTTGGAAGAAATTTGAATGTTTAAGTAAATATTAATAAATTTCTAGTTTATTATTAACAAAGAACTAAGATTCTGCTACCTTGCTACTGCTTTGCTAGGGACAAAAAGAAAAATCAGAACATTTAAGACACAGATTTTGTTCACAGGGAAATTACAGCCTTCTTTTGGATAGAAACCTTAAAACCAGCAAATTGTCATATAGCAGAATAATGTGACCATAGAAGAAATTAGGTTCCTGCCTGCATGTTTTATGGAGATGGTATATTCAGCTGCCTAATGTCCAGAGGAACCAGAAGTACAGGAATGAAGAAATGGTTGATCAAGATTCCCCAAACTAAGCATAGAGTGCAGCAGGAATGGTGGCCACTGAACATCCAGGAATGCAAACGAGACAGTGCTTATAGAGGCTAGAACGAAGCAATCAAAAACGGGAGTTCTGACTTCCACTTTCTGATCTGACATATAAGGAACTTGGAAGTCATCACTCCTAATTTCACAAGAAGAAAAAAAGCTGAACAAACAAAATAAGCAAATCTCTTAGATCCAACAGAGTTTTAAAGTGATAGGGTATACCTCTGCCCCCAAAATTGGAGAGACAGACAAAAGGATGCAGAGATTCACACCTTCCCAGAGCAGAAACTGAGGACCAAGAATACCCACTGGAACCAGTACTAGGAAAGAAAAGCTTCAGTTGCTGGAGGCTTAGTGTGGACAAGCTGGACAGTTAAAAACTACAAGGAGCACAGGGAGAAGGGTAAAGTAGACATTTTGAAATATGCCACAACATTCTGTTCTTCTTAGCAAGGCCTACCACCATCAAGAAAAACTAACAAGAGTCTAGCTTATAAGGTTTTATCAGTACTCAACTGACCTGAGGGCAAGGGAAATAATTCAACTCCACATGGCTTTAGTCTTCCTGTGCCACCTATGGATAAGAAAGGCTGAGAAGCAGTTGTGAAGGTCACAGTCCAGAGGCACAAGCTTACTAAAAGACTGAAACCTAATCACAGGGCTATACAACACTTCTCCTTTCCCCACCACATCAGTAGGACTTTTGTATAACTGCAGAGCAATAAAATAAAGAAACACATGTCTCAGAACTTATCTAAGAAGAAGACTCTAGGGAAGTGCAAAGAAAACAGGAGAGACAAAAACACAGACACCAGAGAAAATTTTTGCTCTGACAACTACAGTTACAGCAAACAGTAAAGACAGTAACTCCTAGCATGATAAACATAAAACATCATGCTATAAGCCTATATACCTTAGTTCCTTTAACCCAATGTATCACACAACTGGCTCTGGACAAAAAATTACAAGACATTATAAAAGCCAAAAATTATCCCTGGCTGGTGTGGCTCAGTGGAGTGAGCACCAGCCTATGGACTAAAAGGTTGCCAGTTCGATTCCCAGTCAGGGGACATGCCTGGGTTGCAGGCCAGGTCCCCAGTTGGGAGCGTGAGAGAGGCAACCTGTTTCTTTCACGCATCATATTTGTTAGCTTCTCTTTCGCCTTTCCCTTCTCTTCAAAAATAAATAAATAAAATTAAAAAAAAAAATAAAAGCCAAAAATTATTGTCTCGAGAAAAACAGTGCAAGTAGTAGAACCAGACTTAGACATTGAAGAGACGTTGGAATTAATCAGACTGGGAATTTTAAAGAACTATAATTAAAATACTAGGGACTTTAAAGGATAAAGCAGACAACATGCAAAACAGACAGGCTCATCAATATAGTGGACAGGGCCAAGGAAACAATCAGTGAGCTTGCAGAAATGTCAATACAAACTTCCAAAACTGAAATGCAAAGAGGACAAAAAGGATGGGAAACAAAGGAAACATAATATTCAAGAACTGTGGGACAATTACAGACTGTTAACACACATAATGGAAATAACAAAGAAGAAAGAAATATTTGTTAAATTGTTCAGAATGTAATGACTGAGAATTTCCCAAAATTAGTGATAGGCAACAAACTACAGGTCCAGGAAGCTCAGAGAACATCAAGCAGAATAAATGAAATAAAATCTATATGTAGGCATATCATATTCAAATGCAGAAAATCAAAGACAAATATACTGGTATATCCTGCAACTTTACTGTCTGTATATATTGTTTCTAATAGTTGTGTGTATATGTAGGGAGTATTCAGAATTTTCTATATAAATACGCATGTCATCTGAAAAAAGTAACAGTTTTACTTTTTCATTCCCAATTTGGATGCCATTTATTTCTTTCTCTGACCTGATGCTCTGGCTTGGACTTCCAGAACTATGTTGTGTAACAGTGGTGAGAATGGACATTCTTGTCTTGTTCCTGATCTTAGAGAAAAAGCTTTCATCTTTCCACCATTGGGTGTATTAGCTGAGGTTTTCTCATACATGGCCTTTATTAGAAAAAGAACTGAGGAAACACTATCAAGGACACATGGACATAACCAAGGGGGAGGGTGGGAGCAAGGGAGGGAGGTGGGATTGGCTGGGGTGGGGGGGGAGTGGTGGGGGGGGAAATGCAGACAACTGTAAATGAACAACAATAAAGTAATAATAAAAAGAAAAAAATGAAAAAAACAGTTCCGTTTGCAATTGCAACAAAGAGAGTAAAATACCTACAAATAAACTTAAAGGATATGAAAGACCTATGCACTGAAATCTACGTTGTTAAAAGAGATTGATTGAAGGAGACATGAAGAAATAAGCACTTCGTGCTCATGGATTGTAATAAACAACACAGTTAAAATGGCCATGTTACCCAGAGCAATATACAGATTTAACACAATATCTATCAAAATCCAAATGACATTTTTGAGAAATAAAACGAAAAAATTAGACTTGTATGGAATCACAAAACACCTCAAATAGCCAAAACAGTCCTAAGGGGAAAAAATGGAGCCAGATCTGTCACATTCCCTGACTCCAGACTACACCACAGTGACAGTAATCAAGACAGTGTGGTGTTGGCAGAGAAACAGACACACAGACAAGTGGGACAGAATTGAGAACGCAAGAGTAAATCCACGTGTGCGCAGGCACATCGTCTGCAATAAAGGAGCCAAGAGCATACAGTAGAGAAAAGAAAGCCTCTTCAATAAATGGTGCTGGGAAAATTGGAAGTCCACGTGCAGAAGAATGAAACCAGACTGTTGTCAGTGTACACAGGAATGAACTCAAAATGTATCACAGTCCTAAATACAGGAGCTGAAACAAGGTACACAGAAGAAAATACAGGTACTCACGTTATACACTGTGGTCTTAGACAGGCTTTTATGAATTTGACCCCAAAGACAAGGGAAGTAAAAGCAAAGTAAATGAATGTGACTATATTAAATGAAAACACTGGTACATGGTGAAAGAAATAGTCAACAAAATAAAAAGGTAACCAACCAAATGGGAGAAGAGATTTGCAAACAACAGCTCTGATAAGGGTTTAATACCCAAAATATATAAAGAACTCATACAGCTCAACACCAAACACACAAAAAATAATCAAATTACAAAATGGGAAGAGGACCTGAGCAGACACTTCTCCCAAGAGGACTTACAAATGCCCAACAGATACATGAAAAGATTCCCAACTTCACTAGCTATTAGGGAAATTCAAATCAAAGCTACAATGACATGCTACCTCAAACTTGTTAGAATGGCAATCATCAACAAAACAAATAAGTTTTGGAGACGTTGAAAACGTGTATCTGTAAAGATATATGTACCTCTTTGTTCTTTGCAGCATTATTTACAGTGGCCAAGACATGGAAACAGTTGAAGTGTCCTTTCAATAGATGATTGGATAAAGAAGATGTGGTACATATATACAATGGAATACTACTTACCCTATAAGAAAACATAAAATACTGCCATGTGCGACAACATAGATGAATCTTAAGAATATTATGCAAAGTGAAATTAAGTCGGACAGAAAAAGTCAAAAACCATAGGATTTCACATATTTGTAGGACATAAAACTGAACAAGTGAACAAACAAGTAATCACTTGAAACAGTGATCTGATTCACCAGTTGTCATAGACACAGACAACAGTTGGTGGTTACCAGAGGGAAAGAGGGGTGGGGGAAAGGTAGTAAAGGGGATCAAATAGATCAGGGGTCCCCAACCCTCTGGCTGGGGAGCAGCAGTGGTCTGCAGCCTATTAGGAATGGGGTCACACCCAAAGCTTACCTGCACTCCACCTCCTGTCTCCCGCCCCCAAGACCACAGCAGGGGAGTGAAGTTCTCCTGAGCTCCATCTCCTGTTACCTGCTCCCTTCCGTCTTCCGCGATACCAGCCTGTGGTGCCGAAAAGGTTGGAAACTACTGAGCTAGATGGTAACAGAAGGAGATTTGACGTGGAGTGGCAAACACACGATGCAATATAGAGACAATATGTTATAGAACTGTACACTTGAAACCTATATAATTGTATTAACCAATGTCACCTCAATGAATTTAATTTTTTTAAATGGTAAAACATCTTGAAAGGAGCGCGAGGAGGGGAGAAGCAAGCATAAGAACTGCATCAGACTGTCTTTGGAAACTATGCCAGCAGGAAGACGGTGTGATGAAGTATTTAAAGTATTCAAAGAAAAACTCACCAATCTTGAATCCTGATCTAACAAAAGTATCCTTCAAAAGGAAAAGAGAAATAAATACTAGCTCAAACAAATAAAATCGTAAGGAATTTCTCAACAGTAGAACTGCCTTGTAAAAATTGCTAAATTCTTCAGAAACATGGAAAATGATACAGGTCAGCAACTAGGATCTACATAAAGAAAGGAAGAGTACAGAGAAGGAATAAATGAAGGTTAAAGTATATCTTATTCTTAATTGAGCTACAAGATAACAGTTTGTTTAGAGGAATAGTGGCAGCAATGTGCTTTGTCATTTTAGTTTATATATGGGTGAAATGACTGAGAGCAGTGTTATAAGGGGCTGCAGGGATGAATTGGGAATATTTTGTTATAAAGTATATGCATTATCCATGAAGTGATACAGTGTTGTGTGGAGTGGACTGAATTAGTTGGAAATATATATTTCAAATTCAAGAGCAACCACTAAAAAATGTTTTTAGAGGAGGTATAATTGATATGCTAAGAGAAAAGAAAAATAAAATAACCAATTAAAACCACAAAAGGCAGAAAGTGTAAGACAGTAACAGAAACGAAGAACAATAGTAACAAATCGAAAACAGTAACTAATGTAGTAAATATTAATCCTACCATATCAGTAATCACTTGAAACAGTGATCTGATTCACCAGTTAAAACCCGCCTATATGTTGTCTATAAGAAACCCACCTTAAGTATAAAGACACATTAAAAAAGGCATAGCTGATGGAATGTAGATTGGTACAACCACTATGGGAAATAGTACAGAGGTTCTTCAAACAATTAAAAATAGCACTACTATATGATCCAGCAATCCCACTTCTGGGTATTCATCTGAGGAGACACAAACTATTAATTTGAATAGATATCCATACCCTCATGTTCACTGAAACATTATCTACCATATGTGTGTAACGCCATATGTGTGTTGATGGGGGCGTACCTGGTTCTTCTTACTGACGCATGTCAAGAATTACAGATCAGCAAATCTGTAATCGTGCAATTAGAGTTTATTAGTGAGCCATTCTCATGGAAGAGAACTGGCCTAGCTAAGGTGGGGGTTAGGGGGTGAAAGGCATAGGTTCAGGGCAAAACATGACAGCAAAGGTAGGAGTGGCTGAAGGCTGGGGTAGCAAGCCCCCAGGTGGCCAGAGGCCGGGTGACCAGAGCACCAAGAGCTCTCTATGAGAGTGAGTCCTTTGTTCTGAGAGCTCATGTAGTTTGCAGTATGGGAGTAAAAGAAGTTACGTATTGATTGGCAGGTAAATGTGCCAGCTTTCCTGGGGGCATGTGACTACCTAAACTTAGGTATGTGTATGGGTCTGTTAGCCTGAATCCTTATCTTGCTCCAGACTCCCATTTGTTCATCTTGTTGTAAAACAGATACATGACAGGAGGCAGTTCATTAAGTTGAGGCAGTTACCCAAAGTTATTTATGAGCTCTTCTTTGGGCACTGTGGACCCTCTCCCGCATTTTAGATCTTGGGATGAAAGCAGTATTTCACAGCTTTCTTCCCCAGATAGTGGAAATGCTACACAGAATTTCGAGGACTTCACTCCTTCACTCTATCCCAACATCTTAAGATGCTGGAACACCTGGCAGTGTTATCAGATCAGACTCAGGATGCTGAGTCTGGGTGAGACCTGTCTGCCTCCCCCTCCCTGCCTTGGCTTACTACTCATTCTTCCTAAGTGATAAAAGGCGTTTCCTGGCAACCATGATGCTAGATGCTGGCCAGTAACAGCAGTGCAGTCTCAGAATTCTTCCTGTGCTGTCTCCTGCCTCATGTGAAAAACATTCTAACTGTCCATTGATGGATGAATGGATAAGAGATGATATATACAAGTCTAGCACAAGTAACAGCCATCTCAGATTGCCTTATAGCTCTGTCAGGATGGTCCAGGCAAAACACAGATGGGGGCTGACCTTGGCCTACACCACCCGGGAAACTCCAGAGCCTGCGCAACCCAGTAGACAGTTACAGCACATTGGAGTACCACCACCCTGCTCCTCCTGCACAGCTGATCCTCCATGGAGGGGCAGAGGTACAGGTCAGTGGTCACAGCCAGTCCTTCCAGCTGACTGGCTTGAGTAAATCCTTCCCATTGACCTGCCAACAGCAACCAAGGCTCAACTACAAGAGGAGGGTGTACTCAGCCCACACAAAGGGTACACCTCGGGTACCCAGCTTCAGTGGTAGGGGAGGCTGTGCCACTGGACCCTACTGGACAACTACTACATTAGACCACAATACCAAGACACGAAGTTAAAGCAGCTCTACTTAATACACAGAAACAAACACAGGGAGGCTGCCAAAACGAGGAGACAAAGAGACATGGCCCAGATGAAAGAACAGATCAAAACTCCGGAAGAAGAGCTAAATGAAATAGAGATAAGCAATCCATCAGATACAGAGTTCAAAACACTGATTATTAGGATGCTCAAGGAACTTTGTGAGGACCTCAGCAGCATAAAAAAGATCCAGTCAGAAACAAAGGATTCACTGAAATCAAGAATGATTTACAGGGAAACAACAGTAGAGTGGATGAAGCTGAGAATCAAATCAATGATTTGGAACATAAGGAAACAAAAAAACAATCAGAAAATGGAGAAGAAAAAAGAATCCAAAAATAAAAATGAGGATAGTGTAAGCAGCCTCTGGGTGGGACTTCAAAAGATCCAACATTCACATCTTAGGGGTGCCAGGAGAAGAAAAAGAGCAAGAAATTGAAAATTTATTTGAAAAATTAATGAGAGAAAATTTCCCTCATTTGTTGAAGGAAATAGACATGCAAATCCAGGAAGCACAGAGAGTCCCAAACAACATGGATGCAAAGAGGTCCACTCCAAAACATATCATAATTAAAATGGCAGAGGCTAAAGATAAAGAGAGAATCTTAAAAACAGAAAGAGAAAAGAAGTTACTTACCTATAAGGAAGAGTTCCCATAAGACTGTCAGCTGTTTCTCACAAGAAACTTTGCAGGCTAGAAGGGACTGGCAAGAAATATTCAAAGTCATGAAAAGCAGGGACTTAACAGCCAAGATTGCTCTACCCAGGAAAGCTATCATTTAGAACAGAAGGGCAGATTAAGAGCTTCCCAGACAAAAAGAAACTAAAGGAGTTTATCATCATGAAACCATTATTATATGAAATGTTAAATGTTATTAAAGAAAAAAAGATCAAAGCTATGAACAGTAAAATGGCAAAAAATACATATCTATCAACAAATGAATCTAAAAAATAAAGTAAGCAAGCAGGAAGAACAGAGAATCGCGGATATGGAGACCTTTTCGATGGTTGCCAGATGGGAGGCGGGTGTGAGGGATTGAGTGAAGAGGTGAGGGGATTAAGAAATACAAGTAGGTAGTTACAGAATAGCCACAGAAATGTAAAGTACAGTATAGGAATCGGAGTAGCCAAAGGACTTACACTTGTGGACATGAACAGTGGTGTGGGGATTGCCTGAGGGAGTGTAGGGGTGGTGGGTGGAGGGAGAGCAAGGGGGAAAAATCAGAACAATTGTAATAGCATAACCAATATAATATACTTACAAAATAAAAAAGAAGAGGATATATATATATATATATAAAATAAAAAAGAATGAAATCTTTTGTGTGTGTGTGTGTAAATAAAATAAAAAAATAAAATCCTGACATTTGTAATAGTATGAATGGACCTTGAAGGCATTATGGCAAGTGAAATAAGTAAGACAAGGAAAGTCAAATACTGTATGATCTTACTTACATGTTGAATCTTTTTAAAAAGCCATGCTTATAACTTTATTGATTTCTGGCCTTTATTTATTTTCTTCTGTTTGCATATATTTTGCTCTTTTTGTAGGTTGTTGAAGAGAAAGCTTAGATTATTTTATTGATTTGAAAATTTTCTTAGGCATCTGTTATGGCTATAAAACTTCTCAGCACTGCTTTAGGAATACCTCACCAATTTTGATGTGTAGTATATTGATTTTCATTCAGTAGAGCACGTTTTTGTTTTGTCTCAAGATTTCCTCTGTGACTGATTTACAAATGCTTGGAGATTTTCCTGTTAATTTTCCATTAATCAGAAGACAAGAGTACCTTCTGCCTTATAACTAAATAATTAATATCAAGTACAGACTAATGTCTCATGAAATATATAAAGTAAAATTGATAATTAAATAAATGTTGATTAGATCTGCTGTGCACATTAACACAAAGAGGGGAAGAAAACAGAGTAATGTAAATAGTTTGTGTTTTTGGCTGTTGGTTTTAGTAAAAATGTAAAACTGATGAAAGGGCTGATTAAAATTATTTTAAGAAACAACTGGAAATCTAATCTGTGCATTTAAATATCCTAACTATCCTCTGTGTTTAAATATCATTTCCCAGGTTAAATTTCAAATGCATGTGTCCCATAATTTTGATCATTCAGAAACACCAGGTTCCTGTCTTCCAGCTTTTGGTCTAAAAAACAATGGATAAGTGGTTTCTTCCCCCAAATCTCAGGTGGTCATAATATAATCTAGAGTACTTGTAAGTAAACCGGTTGAATGATCGGTCTTGCTTTGATTGCTGTAT
>VMDR010022359.1:0-16256 GCA_007922815.1 Macrotus californicus
CAATGGTATGGCTTAGCAAATATAAAATTATTTTCAGGCAAATAAATCAATATATTGAGTATAACAGGAACCAGATTTTTCTAAGAAGGAAATTACAAATATGGAAAAGAGGAAGGTTAGAATTAACTCAGTAAATAGTATTGGAGAAATCAGAACTCATGGCTTTCAATATAGATAGAAATAGATATGTCTGCAGGTGAATGGGTATATATGTGTGTATATACATACGACAATGATATTGTGGTAGCAGTAAACATAACTAACACTCAATGCTCCTTGGAAAAATGTATTATTCCAGAGCTGGGTCTGAGAAATTACAAGATAAGCCTAGAACTTCTTGTTTGCCAGAGGTAAGGAAGTGCTCAAATAATGGGCACAAGTTTAAAGGTCACAGGAGCTAGTTTGAAGGGGCTCCTACTGGCCAAATCTAGGACAATTTGAATATCAAAATAAATATCAAAAAGCCCAAGTAATGTATTTTAGTCCAATGAATGACCGGCAATCCCTGAGATTATGTGGATATAAGTAAATTGGAGGAGGAAAAACTCCTGAATGTAGAAGAAATAATGGAATTAGAAAAATCACCCTTTGACAAACATCATGATAACTGATTCAGGCAAGCATCATTAATGGATAACAAAACCAGGTGATGAAAGTTTGATGAGGAATTGGATCTCAATATAGTCTTCAATTACATACTGAAAATATTCATTCCCTACATAGGGGAAATTAGTCATTTTACAGCAGTAAAACTCTAAATTGACAGGTACAACCTTAACCAAGTGATCAAAGGGTATATAAGTTATTAGTAATGACACAAATCAACATCATGTGCCTACTAATATATCCTAGCTATTCCCACAGCCCAGAACACTCTTTCCCCAGATACCTTCTTGGGTAATGCACTCACTTTGTTGAAATCTTATTCAAATGTCACCTTCTACCCTGACTACTCCTTTTAAATACTCCAACTTGCCTTCCATCTCCCTCAATCCACTTATCTTACTCTACATTTTTTTTTCATAGCACTTAACTAGTTTTATAATTTTCTTCTCTTTTACATTCATAGCTTACCCCACCCTATCCCTACCACCAAGAGTGTAAACATTATAGGAAGAAGTATCTGTTTTGTTTACTGATGTATCCTAAGAGCCCAAAATTCCTGGTACTTAGTAGGTGCCCAATAAATATCTGTTAAATGTTGAATGAGGTAAACTACTGTGCTATCAAGAGTAACTACTGTAACTTAGCCATACCTGGGATGAGAGGTAAACTCAGAATTTCTAGAGGGGCTTGGGATAGCAATTATTTTGGAAAGTAAGCAAGAAGGTATTTTCTTGACCTCTGTCTACATAGCAAGTGCACTGTACTCACTTAGATAGTATATTTATTTGGAGTGGTTTGGAGAAAGGCTGGTGAAGAAAATGGAGAATTAAATGTCCCCTCCCACACACCCCTCCTCTTGAGCCACTGTGTATGATCTGTAAGTCAGCTTTTATACTGATACAAGCTCTAAGTCCTACAAAAACTACTTTCTACTCTTGAAATAGTACATTTTAATTCCATGTTCCTAAGACATGATTTAAAAGAAGTCTTACCTGCACAGTTGACCATATGTATTTCCATTTCCACTCTACTTGGGAATTTTGATTGTAGCAGTAACAGTGTGATTCAGAAGTACTAATTAAATCCATTTCCTTCAAAGCTTTGCACATTGGAACTGAGATATAGAAAAGAAAATACATTTCCTAAATATTTAATTTCCCAGAATCTTATTTTTTTATTTTTTATTCACAGGGATAATGGTAGCTGTTTTTATATTCTATGGCCAATAAATTTTTTCTACATGGTAATTATAGTACTCCAGTCCTCCCATCCTAGCAGGAGACAGACCAAAAATTATATTCCAGTGTCAATATTTTTATGACATTTGGAAGATACTATGAGCACAAAGAATAGGCATTTCTTCAATCCTGAAGTGGAAGGAAAGAATTGAGGGCAGCTTCCCGGAAAAGAAATGTGACTGAGGCGCTCAATAATTAAGTTGGAGGCAATAAAACAGAAGTCAGGGGTAGGGGTGGCAAGTATGTACAAAATCTGGAAATGAGGGAAATCATAGAAGTGGTTCAGCCATTCACAAGGATGGAGTGTAGGAAACACATGAGGACATTTCAACACCTGCAGTTAGAGAGGTAAGCAGTGGTTATTATTACACTAAGGAATGTGGACTTCATGCTGAAAGCACAGCATAAAGGATTTTAGGCAAGTACCAAAGTCTCAGCAAGAAACTATTGACACTCAAAAGGATTTAACTGAAAAGAATTAATGAACCTGTAGGCAGGTTAAGGCATTGATAATGAGGTACCAACAACAGCAGAAAGCCTTCAACACCCTAGGCCAGGGATGTCAAACTCATTTTCACTGGGGGCCATATTAGCCTCGTGGTTGCCTTCAAAGGGTTGAAATAATTTTAGGACTGTATAAATGTAACTTCTCCTTACCTGTTAAGGAGTTGAAATTACATTCAGCCCTTTGAACGCAACTGCAAGGCTGATGTGGCCCGCGTTGAGAATGAGTTTGATACCCTTGCCCTAGGCCTTAAATGGTAAAGGGAGGACCAGACCTTACTGGAGCTACTGGGGGTTGGGGGTGGGGGATGAGCTAGTCTGATGGAATGTAATCACTGGCAGAATTTTAGTGGAATGGTGGGGTAAGGGTATGGGTATCTCAGCCTGTCTCTCCTGCCCTCCCTACAGTGATTCTCACTGGCCAAACCCAATGGGAAGCCAGGAGGCAAAGAAGCCCAGGTGATACAATCCATAGAACTCAGCTTCCAGGCACTGAGCAGGGGAGGGAAGGGCAGAGAATGGATCAGTGGGAACAAAGAGAGAATAACCAGTTCAATAAATAAGTCACAGGAACACAGTCATGTTTTAGAATGAGCATTCTTTAAGCAATATGAGATATTAGAGGGGAAGAAGACTGAAAGCAGAACCACTAAGGAGGCTACTGAAACAATTCCAGCAAGACATGAACTAAGTAGGAGGTAGAAAAAACAGATTAAAGAGCACTCAGGAAGTGGAATCAACACACTTAAGAGATTTATTAGATGAGGGAGAACAAGATGATGTGAAGGCTCTGATAAATGGAGAGATGGCAAGGTCCTTCACCCAGATAAGGAATACGGACGGGGTAAAACTTGTGCAGGGAATGGAGAGATGAGTTCAATCTTGGACATACTGAATTTTGGTTGGTGGGACTAAGTAAGGATGGATAGGTCTGTAGCACAGGAGAAATCTGACTAGAGACAGATACAGATACATACACGTGTATGTATATAAATATATGTATGTATATATATAATATACAAATATATAAAATTAACATATAACATAACAAACACAATATAATAGAGAAAGATAGGTGTTATATCAGAGCAGGTAAATACAGTAAATGCCGCAAGAAAATTATAAAGTGATAGGGTTCATCTGCTGCTGTACTTGAATTTATTATGAAATGAAGTGAGATGAAAATAACAAATTCTTTTAGATCCAGGATAGGGTGTAACCATTATATCTGTCAACAGGAAACAGCAACAGGGATTGATTATGGGCATACAGAAATGGTACTTACACCCAATTCCACCCTCTCCCCATGACACTAAAGAAAGTGTGGCCAGCTATTTCTCCAAAAAATCCTCAAATGAAGTTATTAGCACAACCTGCTGCACCAAAGTTGGGGAAGAATTGAGTAACCCAGTAAAAACTAGTCAACAATTACATTCATTTAGGGAATAATATTGAATAAGCCCAAACAGGTCCCTCTTCTGCCTAGAAGCATCCTTGGCATTAAGCTGGAGAAAAGTGAAGACAGACTTGGGGAAAGGACACTGTGAATGCCCACTATTTCCTGAAACATAACTGCATAAAGGTCACAACGCTACCAAAGCAGGAAAGTCACACAAGGATCCAGTATCTTCCACTGTGACACTGTCAAATCATTTAATCTTCACTGTTAACATTTTGAGGAAATGAATGTTTTTAAATGTACCAACAAACTTGCAGAGTCTGAGAGTCTGAGGTGCAATTACAAGAATCCAGGTTAAAAGGCAGGTCTGAAAAAGGCATGAGAAGAAAGCTTTAGAAGCTGTTAAATACAAGACACTAACAATTAAAAATGCATTCCTGCATCGTCTGTTTATATATAAGAGCCAAAAGGAGAATGCAGACACAGTGCTACCAACACATGAAGCAGCCAATGCTGATGTGCATTCTTAGGTATATCTGAGATGCAAATGCTCCTGGGTGAGGGCTGCACATGAGAGAGGGCACATCAGGGACATCAAAGGGCTGCAGCCAACTGTCAAAGACAAATGTCAAAGAAGACAGTGTAGGACCTGGAAGAGCCTAAGCAACTGTGATGAGAACACACCAAAACATTAAAAACCCTCAACTAGTGAGCAGCAGAAGCAGGAGAGAAAGAAGGGCTCTGGATTCGCCTTTCCATATCCCATGTTCTGCCTCCACACAGCTTCCTGTGGGCTCTCTGAGCAGGAACAAGACTAAATCAGGTGGCTAGAGTTGAGAACTTTATGCTGGGGATCCTCAACAAGAGAGGAAGTCCTACTTGTCGTTGGAAAGGGAGTACATTCCAGTGGGGCAGGTGAAGAGCATGAAGTCTAAGGTCCACAGACCCTAGCAGCCCCAGACCATTATAGCAATGTTAACTTCCAGCCAGTTCTTTCTTCAGAGTTACTTCTATTACCACACAAATACTCAGTGTCAGGGACTTTTCTTGTTGGGGTGTCCAGAGTCCCTCCCTGCAGTCCCCTTTCCTAATGGGCTCCACTACTTCAAGGGCTGGATCACTTCCCATAAGAACAGGGAACTGCCCTCTTGTTAGTGGTCTAAGGGAATATCCTCTTTGGGCCTGAGCTTTGCAAATAAACACTATCTTCAAATTGAGGTTTTTTTTTTTCATTTGTTCCTAAGACTGTCTCCTAAATCATTGATATCTGTAATTCTTAAGAGCATGATGGTACAGTTTAAGTACAGTGCAATAGTTTGAATTTAGGAGTAATGCTTCTCTGTTGTCCAAGCTACAGTCCTCTTGCACTTTTATTACTATAATGGCCTTGTAGCTGGTCTCCTTGCTTCTAGAATTGCCCCTATGATTTCTCCCACAACCTGTTCTCTAACCAGCACACAGGTCTTTCAAAAACATCAGAGTACATGAATGACCTACTTAAAACCCTCCATAACTTCTCATCAAGCCTATAATGAAATTCTCCCTCCCTTCCAAGGACCTGAGTACCTATGACCTTTCCCACTTTCCCTCCACTTGGCCGCTCCGACCACACCAACCCACCTGTCCTCAAAATGCCTCAAATTTTACTACTTGTATATGGTACATCAGGGTATTCTGTGCAAGGGCACTCCCAATTTCTAATCGGGATCTGAATCTCACCTGAGTCTTCAACCAGGAGGTAAGTACTAATGGAATGGGGAATGGAGGTAGGTTGCCCTGCTGATACCTATAGAAACATCAATGTGTGGGTGCCTCTCAAGTGCCCCCAACTGGGGACATGGCCCCCAACCGGGGACCTGGCCCCCAACCTACACATGTGCCCTAACTGGGAATCGAACCGTCCACCCCTTGGTTCATAGGCCTGCACTCAATCCACTGAGCTACACCAGCCAGGTCTTCTGATACCTCTATAGAAACATTACTGAAAGCATGTTGCAAACAGTGTCTCCCTAAGAATTGTCCAGGCTTTTGAGATGTAGTTGATCTAGAATTTATACAATACACAAGACATTACAATGTGTCAACATTTCATGGTGTCCTCTGGCTGCCCTCATTTTTATCACCTCTCTCCTAAGGTGAATGCATTCCAATCAACCCACACAAGAATTCCTAAATATCTAAGAAATTGGAAACTCACAGCCACAGAAGCTACCAGCCTAGCTCCAAGAGAGTTCATGTGAACCTTAAGGCATAGGCTAGCTGGATGAGGAATAAGACAGTGACTTGTGACAATCAAGATTGTTATCACGGCTGGCCCACTGCCTTCCTAGAGAGAACCAGATTTTTTTATCTTAGATCAGCTTCAAGAGGCACACTGGTGTGCTGCAAGAATTTTTAAAGCATGCAATACCTGACTCTTCAGTCAGGAGCACTGATCTCTTTTCCCTTAGAATGTCAAATAAAAAAATGACAATAGCCAACACAAGAGCTGTCCAATGTGACTGAATTAAAATTATACCTATTTTTTTTGTCAGATCAGCAAAAATATATTTTTGGTGTGCTGCAGAATTTTAGTAATTAGCTTACGTGTGCCATGGGATGAAAAAGGTTGAAAATCACTGTCTTAGGCTGTTTATAAAGGTATGTCTTTCCTAGGCCTCTCTTCCCTTCCTCAATCTTCTTCTAGAAACATTTCATTGTTCAGTTTCTACTTCCTCTATCTCCACCTGAGGGTGGGAAATGGGAAATGCAGCCATCTTCACAACTTTATCTGAATTCTATCACAATTCAAGCCCTGACACTGAAGGCTGTCTGTTTGCAGGTGTCAATTTGTTCGTGTGGCCTCAGTCTTAGCTGGTTCATTCCACTAGGACAGGACTTGCTGGCTCACAATAGCAACAAAATCCCCTTACAATGAATGCAATCCAGAAAACAAAAAGTTTCTAGGGATTCATAAAAATGCAACAATAATCATTCATTTGGTCAGGAGAGAACAGCTGACTAGGGAGAGCTACTGCTTCCATTTGGGGCTGAAATGTTTCCACCCTGGAGGGGACCCCATAATCTAGGTATTTACTTCCTCAAACCTGATTCAGATCAGGAGAAAGATCTGAAAGTACAAGCTATCCCAGCTCTGGCTCATCTCCCAAGCATTTAGGAGTACCTGGGGACCTAGCCTGAATGCCATCCTTACTATGGCAACCCCAACAAACCTGCATCGCTAAGCCATGGAATGAGCATCGCCTTCCTTAACTCTCCAGTCTTTGGCAGACTCTCTTATCTTTTCAATAAACCTGAATTATAGAGAACAGTGTATTTCTGCACAGTTGTGCCCCAACTGCTAAGACGAAGCACAATTATTTATATTATCAAGGGATTTAAGTCAGGATTACCTTAATCAATGAGATCCCTTAGTTCATTTTAAATACCACTCGATTTATAAATATTGAATTAATCTAAGATTACCTATCGTATATAAAAAGGGACAGCTCACTTCCTTTAACTAGTAAATTTAAAATCACTCCTTTGTAGTTCTTTTGTCATTTATTAGTTTTCCTAAATGTATATAGATAAATTTAAGTTAAAGAGTTTAGTCATACATAAGGTAAAGAATTCAGTCAAAACTTCAGAAAAGGGCAAGTGGTACTTAAACCTACCTATATTGTAGAATATGAGTATGCCAAAAATGAAAAGCACAAATATTCCTCAAACCTAAGCAGCTCTAAAACAACCTCCATCATAAAAATATTTCAGCAATGTTTCTCCTGAAAATTTAACCTTACATGGCCCTAATATGAGAAAAAAAAATCTTCACGTGAAACTATAAGAAAGTAATAAAATCACTTGCTAGACTGTCACTTTCTCTATTTGGACTACAACTGCTTCTCTTTGGGGACAAGAATAGGGAAAAAAAAGCAAAAATCCACACTGTCAAAGGAGTTAGCATGTAGCACCAAAGTTACAAAGGAAACTTCTCTATTCCACTAACCCTAGGTTTTTTTAAAACATGAATTCAATATAAATCTTAATTTTTTATTTCTCCAAGAGCATACATAGAGAATGAAACTGAAATTAGCACATGCCAATGCATATTTAGGTATGATTTTAACTTCAAATATTGATTTTTCTTCTCCCATAAATGAATTTGAATACTGTGGTTTCAAACGGCCTGTTGCTATTGTTCAAGCCTGCAAATTCAGTGCAGTGGCCTGAACTTCATCACAGGACAACACATGGTTTCTAGGAACCTCACCCCCTGGTTGCAAACCACTGGTGATTCTCAGCTTGAAGTTTCTCTTCCTCTCAGCCAGACCTGCCCCTCCTGTCAACTGCCTCTGACTTTACTTCAGGTAGGGTGACAGAAAGCTGGCCTCAGTCTAGATGTTCTCCATTCCATGGCAAGGTGTGTATGTGTGGGAGAGACGGAAATTTAGAGCAGGAAGTATCATATAATCCAAGCCTTTCACATTAAAGATGGTCCCTATTTAAAAGGAAGTACCTGCTGTTTGATCTCAAGGTCCCTCATTAAAACTAGGACTTTTAGGGCAGCAATGGTTCTTAGACTTAGAGTAATCCAGAGGTTCCAGCAGTGTGACTGGCACACCACAGGATCAAAGACGCTGCATAGCCTGTGTCGTAAAGCCTGTCTAGAATGGCAAATGTCACTCTAAGGCTCATAAGTTGCTTTTTTTTTAAGCTGTGGGCTACAGTTTTATCAACTCAGTGGGCATAGTGTATGTGTCAGGCAGAAGAGAAGCTCTGATAGGCATTTAGGAATGGCTTTGATGAACAAAATAGGGAAGTGAAATGTTAACATTCAATCTGGTGACAAAAACTTGAAAAACAATAGATTCCTTGAGCCAAATAAAAAGGTGAGGAAAATATTGGAAAACATTCAGCAATGTTAACACCTTCATTCTACTGATGAGAAAACTATAGTCTGTAAAGATTAGCGCTGGCTGGTGTGGCTCAGTGGGTTGAGCGCTGGCCTGTGAACGAAAGGGTGGCTGGTTCGATGCCCAGTCAGGGCACAGGCCTGGGTTGCAGGCCAGGTCCCCAGTGTGGGACACGTGAGAGGCAACCACACACTGATGTTTCTCTCCCTCTCTCCTTTCCTTCCCCTTTCTAAAAATAAAATAAATGAAATCTTAAAGATTATGTGCCGGAACCAAGGTAATCCTACAAATGGGTGGCTGAATATAACAACTGTGCTAGAACACAAGGCCCTGGGTGTTGGTCCAGGGCTCCTCACACTACTCTGCCTGTTACCATGCTCAAAAACCCTCCTTCTTGGCAGTACCGTGATTTACTTTTTCATCAGTATATGCTGGCCCCATTTCTTACTAAGTATTCATTTTCTGATCTGTAAAATGGGTTTATCAATGCTACCCCACCCAGGGCTACTATGGGTATCAAATAAAATGCAGTTAAAGCACTTTAACACTGCCTAACACACAGGTAACACTCCACAAAAGTCTATTCAATGTAAACTGATGTAAAAGTTCCCCAAGGTGATTCCCCAAGATTTCCTCTAGTTGGCAGCTGTGGCATAATCTCATAATTGCCTTATCCTTAGACAAAGAACCCTGATTTACTGGGGTGGGGATGGCTGCGCAGCTAAAAGACCACACTCGTTGCCTCCTCTGCAACTAGAGGTGGCCAATGGGATGGCAGCTGCGGCTCAGTTGCTTGGGCCTAAGTCCCGCAAACCTGAAGGGTCACAGGCTCGATTTCTGGTCAGGGCAAGAACCAGGGTTTCAGTCCCATCCCCAGTACCCGAGACTGATGTTTCTCTCACATGTGTGATCCTCTCCTCTTGCTCCCTCCCTTCCCCTCTCTCTGGAATCAATAAAAGAAAAAGAGAGAATTGGTGGACAGTGATTCCAGCAAATCTTTTAAACGATTTTATGGGAGCAAAATGAAATGGAAATGTTACGCTCATAGGAAATTAGTAGCAGTTCTGGAGTTACAACTTCTATGCCAGGATCTTGAGGGCAATGGACATATAACCCATAACAACACTACGAGCAGCTACCATTTCTCGTTTATCTGAGTTTTATGTGTGAGCAGTTAAGTGACTCGCTTAAGATCACAGAGCTAGTCAGGGGCAGCGGAACTGCGGCCACACCCCGAAGCCGAAGCTAAATACAGAATAAGGTTTTTGACCTAAATGTATGCACCACACCAAGCCCTGTGCTGCGAGCCGGTAGACTGGGGTCAGCTGTGCCAGTGACTAGCGGTGTGACTTGGAACAAATCAAAACATCTCCGACCTTAGGGTGCTGCTTCTGTAAAGGGAGAGAAGTGGGCCACACTTTGAACTTTGCGGTTGCTTCTCGTCCTAAAAACATAAACTGTCGGGAGGCCCAGCAGAGATCAGGGAAGCCCAAGCAGGTAGAAAGGAAGGTTGGGTCCGACGCAGGGACAGGCCGTGCCCGCGTGGTGAGCGTTACACAGGGCGGAGACGCGCCCACCGGCACCCCAGGCCTCGCCGCCCGGGCAGGAGGCGCGCCCTCGCGCGGACCTGGCAGGCTGGGAGTCAGGGAGCCGGGGAGGGCGTGCTCGCGCCTGCCGCCAGCGCCCGCGGTTACCTGACGACGCCGCCACGACCGCCTCCTCCCCGCGCACCGTGCCTGCGGGCAGTGTGGCCAAAGGCGGCAGCCAGAGCAGCAGCCACCACCGCCCCGGGGGCCGCCGCATCCCGCCCGGAGATCCGCTCCGCGCCCCTCAGCGCGATGAGACGCCTTGAGGACCTCCTCGGCCCAGAGCGGCAGAAATGGCGCGGGGTCTAGAGGGGGGAGAGGGGCGGGGCGGGCGAGGGGAGGTGAGACGTTCCTCAGCGGGAAAGGCGGAGGTCCCACCTCCGGGACCGGGGAGGGGCCGCCCCACGCTCCCGCCTCCGCGCGCGCCTGCGGGCACGTCGGGCCGGGGAGCGGCGCTGGTGGCGCTCTCGGCCCCTTCCGGCCCTCGCGCTTCCGGGTCTCCTCCTCTCCTGGGGGCGCTCGGGCTGTCCCAGCCGCGGCAGCTCCTGGGTGGAGGTTGCGGGAAGGAGGGGCCACGCCTGTGTGAATTTCGCTTAAAATTTGCCTGGCCTGTGACTCAGGGGATTTAGGGCCCAGTTCTCAGGGCTCCCGTCAGTGATATCCCGTAAAGGGGGAGGCCCTTCAGCAACTTCCTTTTTCATAAGTAAAAGACGCTTTATTTTTTCTTGGTTTTCATTTTCCTTTTTGTAACACGCAATAACAAATTGGCAATTTGGTTTCTTAATTAAGTAAAACTGACTCATATGCCCAAGCTCAAAAACACCCCATATTTCAGTATAAAGAGTCTGGGAAGGGTTCCTTCACCAATAAAACATACCGATTAAAATTACCTTGCATTAAAAAAAAAAAAAGGGTAATGGAAAACAGATTAGTGGATGCCAAAGGGAAGGAGTGGGAGGAAGTGGGCAAATTGGGTAAAGGTGATCAAAAGGTGTGAACTTCCAGTTGCAAATAAGTACTTCGCACTTAATGTACAGTATGGTGATTGAAGCTATTAACACTGTCATATTTGAAAGTTGCGAAGAGTAGATCTTAAAAATTCTCATCACAAGAACAAAATTTTCTGTCTGAGGTGATGGATGCTAACTAAACTTATTTTGATGACCATTTTGAAATATATACATATATGACACCATTATGTTGTACACCTAAAATGAATCAATATGACAATTATATCCCAATAAAGCTGAAAAAAATTAGTATAGAACTATCAATACTAATATATATACATATATTTTTAATACTCACCCAAGGATATGTTTATTCATTTTAGAGAGAGAAGAAGGGAGTGAGAGACACATTGATTAGTTGCCTCCCATACACACCCTGACCAGGAATTGAACCTGCTACCTAAGTATGTGCCCTGACTGGGGATTGAACCTGCAACCTTTCCGTGTGCTGGATGATGCTCCAACCAGCTGAGCCACCCAGCCAGGTCTCAATATTAATATTGAATATTAGTATAGAACTTGCAACCTTAACTAATACTATACTTTTTTTCTTTTTAAAACATCCTTAGGCTCTGGAACCTGTTAATGTGAATCAGTGTTTCATATTAAAAATTTACTGGAATAAGAGTCATTTCCTCTTTTCTAATTATGTTCTTCTGCTGAGGTACCTCAGAGAACCCAATTGTGACAGTAATCACCCTCTAAAACATAGCCCAGCTTCATTTTCCCTAAAAGTCTGAGGAGGACTCAATAGTCTTTCCCTGGCTTCAGAGAAAGATTTGGCAACTTCCCTCAAACCCCTGGCACACCAATATATGGCTTTTAGAAAGTTCAGAGATCTTCTTGTTAAGGACTCTTTGAGGAATGCTTTTCACAAGAAAACTGTTATTACTTGAACTCCCCCTTGTCTCACTCAGCAGACTGTCTCCAGAGAAATGGAGATCCCAGGTGTTCACTTGCCTCTTGCACAATGGTGGTTTTTTCTTTTTTCCCAATCACATTCATTTTGATTTAGTTTAATTTTGGGTGGTACTATGGAAAGTGGCTAAAAGAAACAGGTAGATTCTTGAATGACAAATATGTTTTCCTGCAACTGTATCTGGTAGAGAAATAAAGAGCGGACATACTGAACTAATATTTAAAATGCTATTCATATAGAATATCCTTAATAAATATCTGTGAAGAAGCTAAATTGAAATACCACATTCTACTCTATGGAATATCAATAAATATTTTTCCAGAGATAACAAGAATATTAGAAGGCAATAGTTCTGTCGAGAAACCCCTTCTAACATCCATCCGTAAGCCTTTCTCTCACATGAAAACCTTAAGCCACTGAGAGAGGGGCAGAAAACACTGTCACCAACAGGGCTATGGCAAAGATTCACTGCTTCTGGGGGAGAGATAGAAGCACACACTCTCTGCCCCTGGGGAAGCAGCAGGAAACACTGGGGCTCAGTGTTCTGAACTGATAAAAACTAAAGGTTGGGTACTGCTAGGAAACCCTCTCTCATTCAAGACATATTAACAGACACATGGTGGAATTTGGCAGCAATGGGTCAGAGGGGCAGAAATGCTAAGAAATCCTCATTCTTGGCTCAGGTGCACAGGACCTGCCTGAGACCAAAGCTGGACCAGGAGTATACTCCCTTACCCCACCACAAGCCTAGCACCAGTAACAACCAACACTAGTTTTTGTTGAGTATAAAAAAAAAAAAAAGTGTGGGGGAGAGAAGAGATCCCTTCTGTAACAAAACTGCTGAAAACTGAGGGACACTGAGGAAAACTCTCTAGCACCCAGGCCCCACATTAAGCACAACGTAAGAGCAGAAGAATTTGAATCCTGTGATACACCAAAGGTAACAATAACAACAAAACACAAACTCAGCTGAACTCTTGGGTACAGTGACTTAATCACCCACATTATTAACCTTAACAAAGAGGTATGCACATCCTGGGTATAAATATTATTTACCCCTGTCTTTACTGTTCTTCTAAACATGAGATCCATTATTCAATAAAAAATTATAATACACCCCAAAAAAGCAGAGGAAAAATCTATTATCAAGAGTTAAAACAATCAAGTGAACCATATTCAGAAATGTCCCAGATGTTGGGCTATGATTAACACATTAAAAAATTGAGTGGAAAAGGTGGACAATATGTGTGAACATATAGGGAATTTTAGAAGAGATGAAAATTATCAAAAATGTGAACTAGAAATGCTAGAAAATTAAAAATACATTATTAGACATATAGAATTCCTACAATGTGCTTTTCAGAAGACTAGGTATTGCTCAGGAAAGAACCAGTGAACTTAAGAGAGGTAAATAGAAATTATCCAAACTGAAATTCTAGGCAAGAAAAGAATTTTTTTTAAAAAAATCTAAGCATCCAAGAGCTGTGAGACAATGTCAAGTAGTTTCACAAACACAACTGGAGTCCCAGAAGGAGGACAGAGGAAGGATGAGGCAGGGGAAATATTTTAAGATATAAAGCTGAGTTTTCAAAATTAATGAAAACAGAAGATAAAGAGAAAAATCTCAAAGGCAATCAGTGAAAAATGACACATTGCAAAAACAGGAATAAAAGTTATAGTAGGTTTCTCATTAAAAACCTTGTAAGGCAGAAGATAATGGAGTGATATCTTTGAAGTAGTGAAAGAAAAATACTGTCAATCCAGAATTTTATACCCAGCTACAATATCTCTCAAAAAAATGAAGGCAAATGAAACTTTTTCATTTCCAGTAGACTTTCACTACAATAAATGTTAAAAGAAGTTCTTAGGCAGTAAGAATATAGAAGATGGATATCTGAATCTACAAAGCAAAAAATAGCTCTAGAAATGATAAAGATAAAAGTAAATATAAGTTTTTTAATTATTTTAATCACTGTAAAAGATAATTGTCAAAAGCAAAAATAGTTGCAATACTTTGTGGGAATTTTATGTAGAATTAAAATGAATGACAACAATACCACAAAAGACAAGAGGAAAGAAATGGAAGTATACTACCATAAGGTTCTTTCACTATACATGAGTGACACAATAGTACTTGAAGATAGACTATGATAAATTAAAGACGTATATTAAACCTTAGATCAACCACTAAAATCTTTTCTAAAGAGATATAACTAATAAGCCAATAGTGGAGATAAGATGAAACAATAAAAAAATCTAAAAGAGTGCAAGAATATAAGGGAAATAAGAATAAAGAATGGATTTCCAGTCAAGATGGAGGCATAGGCAGACACGTGCAACCTTGCTTCCTTGTGCAACCATAAAAAGAATTACACCAGATCTCAAAACTAATAACACTCAGAACCATCAGAAAATTGAGCTGTATGGAAATTCGACAACCTAGGATTTAAAGAAGACACATTCAACCAGACAGGTAGGAGGGGCAGAGTCATGGAGATGTGCAGAGAGATGGTGTGCTGAGGAAGGCAGTGGTGGTGACAGTGGCAGAAGGGATAAGAGGGATACCTTCGGAGTGACTGGTCCCAGCCCCAGGCCACATAGCCCAGGGGTCCAGCACTGGGAAGATAGATCCCTGTTACCTCTGGCTGTAAAAACCAGTGGGGATTCGGGTAGCAGAAAAAACTGCCAGATTTTCAGCACTTAAAGGGCCAGCATGATCTTAGACTGTAACAAAACCACCAACTCCGGGATTCACCACTGGGGCACAGCTGGAAGGGCACCAATTGAACTTGGAAAGGGGGTGAAGTGACTGGAAACAGGGCAAGCACCAGGCGAACACTCAGATGCTAGGTGATGGCATTGTCCCCTCTCCAAGCACTCCCCACATAGCCACAAAGTGGTGAAGTGGGTGCCTGGACTAAGCAATTACTTAAGTCCTCACGCAATACAATTTACAGGTACCTTTTTGAAACAGGCCACATTACTAAGACAGGGAATAAAAGCAGCTCTACCTAATACACAAAAAGAAACACAGGGAGGCTGCTAAATTGAGGAGACAAAGAAATATGGCCCAAATGAAAGGACAGAACAGAGGGCCCATAGGCGTATCAAAGAATGCTCAGTATCGCTAGCCATCAGAGAGATGCAAATTAAAACCACAGTGAGATATCACTCACACCCATCAGAATGGCCATCATTGACAAATCAACTAACAAGTGCTAGCAAGGATGTGGAGAAAAGGGAACTCTAGTACACTGTTGGTGGGAATGCAGACTGGTACAGCCACTGTGGAAAACAGTATGGAATTTCCTAAAAAACTAAAGATGGAACTGCCTTTTGATCCAGCAATTCCACTGCTGGGATTATACCCTAAGAATCCTGAAACACCAATTCAAAAGAATCTATTCACCCCTATGTTCACTGTAGCGTTATTTACTATAGCCAAGGGCTGGAAACAACCTAAGTGCCCATCAATAAATGAGTGGATCAATAAACTTTGGTACATTTATACAACAGAATACTATGCAACAGAAAGAAAGAAGGAAGTACTACCCTTCATGACAACAAGGATGAGTATTATGCTAAGTAAAATAAGCCAGGTGGTGAATGACAAATACCATATGATCTCCTGTACTGGAACCTAACGAACAGGAGAAACAAATGCATAAAATAGAACCAGAGACACAGAAACAAGGAACAAACTGACAGGGACAGAGGGTTGTGGGGGTGGGGGGGTAGGTGAGGGGATAAGGGAGGAAAGAAGGGAAAGGGCCTAAAGAACAAGTGTAAATGACCCATAAACATGGACAACAGGGTGGGGATTGATCGTGGGGGTGGGAAAGTAGGCAGCGCAGGGGAGAGCAACAGGGGGAAATTGGGACAACTGTAATAGATACATTAACAAAAATAAAAATAAAAACTCCTGCAGTCAAGAAATTTGTAGTAAGCAGCCTCTAGAATGGCCTCCAATGATCCCTTCTAATTTCTGGTGTAAACATGTTGTTGTGTAAACAATCCTCTCCCTTTCTATGTGGACTTGTTTCTTTTTTTTTTTTTAATTACTTTATTGTTGTTCAATTACAGTTTGAATTTTCCCCCC
>VMDR010022360.1:0-16268 GCA_007922815.1 Macrotus californicus
TAGTGTCCTTTGATGCGCAAAGGTTTCAATGTTTAACTTTAATAAAGTCCAATTTATCAGTTTTGTCTTTTGTTGCTAATGCTTTTGGCATCATACCTAAGAAAGAAAATAAGTCCATCCTATGTAAATATTCTACCCTAAACTCCTCCAGTAACTTTTAATAACTCTGGAGGGCTAGGAGTAGCCCACTTAAGAATTACCAAGTTCTGTTTTTGAAAATCAGAGATATAACACAGCACAATACTGAATCTTCAGAGAAAACAGCACACCTTTATTCAAAAAAGGAAATGTACCTCAGTCACTGAGACACACTCATGTTGGGTTATTGAATTTCCGTTAAATTATGAGGACCATGAACGTTTTCTCCCAATATCCAAGTGGAGAAGGGAAGTCCCCTACAAAGAGGAAAATTCCTTTTAGGTTGAGTTTTCCGACAAGCAATGTCAGAAGAAAGGGAAGAATGTCTATGAAACTCTGTAGGAAAGAAAGTGTGACTGTAGAATATTATATGTAGTCAACTTGTGAGTGAAGTTTGAGAGCTGCGTTGAAGTTTAAAAATAGTCTCTGTAATGTCACCTATGTCACCAAAAAACAATCCATAAATGTGTAAACATAAATGTGTAATTATTTACACATGATTCTATATGATTTCTAATTGTCCTGTATGCTTTCCAGAATGGAATATAAGTACCTTAAAGGCAAGAATATTTCTCTTTTGCTCTTTGTAGAACTGGGCCATAGGAAACACTTCACACTGTGTTGACTGGCTATAAATGTGACACCTCTGTACCTGGCCTCTCCACCTTTTGACTTTTGGAAAGTTGGATCTCTGATGCAGTCATTCTCAAACTTTAGTGCTCATGGAATTCTCCTGGAGAGCTTGATGACGCAAACTGCCGGGCCCGAAGATCCTAACCAAGTAGGTCTGTGTGGGACGGACAGGTCTGCTTCTCCATCAATTCTCAGCTGACTTTGATGCTGCTGGCTCAGGGAGCATACTTCAAGAGCCACTGAAGCTGTCCCCAACTTACGCTGCACATTGAAACCATCTGGAGAGCTATCGCTGATGCCTGTATCTCACCCCCAGATACAACGATTCAATCCATTAGAGACAGGACTGAGCACTCCAGTGATTCAGTGTTCCTCCTGGATTGAAAACTGCCACCCCAGTGCCTAAAACAACCTTCCCTTCTTATTATCATCCTGCATCTTATTTTCCATCAAGATACGGATATATACACCTATCTTTAATTGAATATGACTGGTGAAGCAGAAACATTGGCAGGTTTAAGTATTGCTTCACTTCCCAGCATCTCTGATAGTGATCAGTAATGGGTGCTCCAAGATGGTTTTTGAATGAAGAAAGGAGTGAAAGAAAGAACTGAAACAAATCACAAAAAGAAATTATAAGGCAGTGTCTTTATGGAAATTCCCTCCCACATCCTCGCATAAACCCTAGCTTGATGTGTGTGAAACAGAATCTCACTCCCCTGGAAGTACTTTCTGCCTCAATGACCTTAATCTGTATCACCTAGTCTCCAAAACATCTCAGAATTGTGGCCCAGGCTTTGGTGATCCTCTTTGATGGCTAAGTTCCACAGAGGAACATAGGTGGAGATGGAGGCCAGACATCCTGTCCCACGGTCTGGAGGGGATTTGGAGGCCATATTAGATTTTCCCCTAAATTTCTCAGTATTGCAAACAATGAATATGCCTATTTTTTGAATAACTGAATTCTGATGTAAAGTCTGTCAAATGGAGCTTTCTTTCCTGTATTTCACAGAAACTGCTCTTGTCGAGTTCAGCAAGGTCCTACACAGTGGTTACTTTTATAACTTCAGCTTATTCAACTTCTCAACAGATTACCATTTGAGATGCTTTCAACTCTTGGCTTAGGTCACGTATCCTGCTCTGCTTCCTTCCACCTTCATGCCTGCTGCTTTTGTCTCTTTTCCAGTTTTTCCTCAGTTCAACCTCCAAATGTTGGAAGGTCCCTGGATTCTTTCCTGAAGCTGCTCTTCATCCTCATAACCTTCAGCAGTGATCTTATCCAGAGCTCTGATGGGAGAATTGGGGGGAGGAGGGGCAAGAGGGTGGTTCTTCCCAAAACATAAATATTTATACATATAATGCATGTATGTATGTGTATGTCTGTAACATGTAGCTTATAATTCATAGCTAATAGTCCCCTGTCTGCTGTGAAACCACCTTCTGAATTACCAACAGTATCGCTTATTCAACGTGCGTGGAGACAAGGCAGATTCCTCACTCAGAATCTCCCAGAAATTCATGATAGATTCCGTTGGAAATAAGAAAGCTCAGTCATTTCTTGGAACTTCCTTTTCTCTTATGGAAGCCTGCTCTAGGGGAGGCTCTTCTTTTTGGTTTTACGCACACAGCTAATTAAAATTCTCACTGGGTTTATGATCAAAGAATCCTGTCCCATTGCATTCCCACATTCTTCCTTCTTCTTTCAATGTCTTCCAAGATCTATTTTAAACTAGACGTGTTGTGTACTTTTCAGTGGCCCTTTGACCTGTTCCCATTAAATCAACAATGGGAAATAGATCTCAGCCATTCACCTAACAGCCAATCAGTTTAAAGTCTGGACAAGTTTTTCTGTGCCCAGTCTCCTACCAGGAAGTGGCTATTTCTAAATGTTTCCCTGCCATTTGTTATACATAGTCGATGGCTAATCTGAATCAATACTGTGGGTAATTTTGAAATTAGACTCTGAGGTTAAGAGGGAAAGTGTGCAAAGGATAAAAGTCCCAGGGAACTTTTACAAACCTTAGGAGATTGATACAAGAAGTTTGCAATGAACTAAAAAGCAGTGGGGAGAACTAATATGGCCCTGGATCTTTTCCAATTCCCACCCAGTCTGTTTGGCAGCTCACATGATACCTTGACTTTTCCAAATATTGGGAAGAAAAAGCGGCCAAGCTTTCATGCAAGAATGAAAATGCCTGAAGCACTTCAATTTCCGGGTGGTGAAACAGAGAGGACACACACCAAGAAAAGCCACTTTAAGTACATGCAGAATAGCTGGACAAAAGACTACAGGCATTTAATCAGAAAAAAATAGAAAAATTGTCATTATTCGGGTAGGTAGTAGAATTGTAACATAGGTATATTTTCATAAATGTCTTGGGCTTCTTCCAGTAATGGGACAATGCTATAAGATCCAAAGTTCCTCAAAAACTAAACTGGAACTTGGAGATAAAGTATGCAGAGGACAAAAGTCCCAGAGAACTTTTACAAACCTTCAGAGATTGACACAAGAAGTTCACAATGAGCTGGAAAGGAAAAGGGGGGACTCATATGGCCCTGGATCTTTTCCAAGTGATATTAATCATGAAACAAAATTACCAAACAAGTCAAGCTATTCTTCCTACAAATATGGCATACCTACTTACTGAATGTTACAGTTGTTAGTGCCAGAGGGGTCCTGATTATATAGTTAGTAAACCTGAAACCCAGAGACATTAATTGATTGATTTCTCCTCAGGTGCATGCTCCCCAGGGAGCAGTGATCTACAGCAGAGCTGCCTGACCAGGGCAAACCTTCCATTAGCAGTTACCATAGCTCCACCTGTCACAAAAGTAAGCTGAGGGCAGGGGGAGGCATGGAAAAGAGTTACAAATTGATTCCAGGTCCCTCTTCTTTTAAGCCATTGTGGAAATAGTTGCTGAACTTATTAAAAAATTCCTACCAGGGTGTGAGTCCCCCATTCCTCTGGTCTCTGAGTAACAAGCTGAGGGAATGAGCAGGAGAAGAACACTCAGAATGCCTTGACTCTTGCCTGTGCCATGGAAGGTCACCTACAGAAAAGGTAGGCATGGACAGCTGGAGCTTCAGGACACTGCCTCCTTCTTTCATGTTTTTGGATACCTGAAAATCCTTTACCTGGGGACATTTTGTTGGACTACTGGATATAATCCCCTTTTGGAAGTCTTAAATTGACCATTTTTAGTGATGTGTGGTATGATACTCTCCAGTTAAGCTGGGCAGCAGCAATGAGATGATTTTGCCCAAGTGTTGGCTAATGTAAGTGTTCCGAGCACATTTAAGGTAGGCTAGGGTAATCTATAGTGTTTGGTAGGGTAGATGTAATAAATGCATTTTCAACATGATATTTTGAACTTATAATGGGTTTATCCGGATAGAACACCCTTGTAAGTTGAGAGGCATCTGTAAGGGAATAGTCAATTTATTGATAGCTTGATTACACGTAAAAAGGAATAAAGAATGCATCCAATCAAATGAATTTATTTAAGTTTTGGTGGAGTAACTAGGCAAGTGGATCTGAAGAACATAAGCAGTATGGCTCCTGCAAGTGTTTGACTTGACAGAGAAGTGAGGCCCGAATGAAAGCATTGTTAGGTATGTTCATAGCTGATGAAGCAAACGGTAACTCAAAGGGTGCTGACAAAGTAATTAGTGTCAGCCTGGACAAAAGTCTCAAAGGATCAAGCTGGTGGAGACAGCTGATAATCTAGGTGACAGAATCTACATCCACAATGATTTCCAGGCATAGAATAAAGAGCCAAAAACAGATAGAATTTATTAGAAACAAAAGTAAGAAAACTGAAATTCTGAACTCAGATTTCCTCAAGTAATTACCCAGTTTCAGTGTAGATAACATCTAGCTCAGAAGTGATCTTTGAGAGAGGGGACTGATAATGAGTTAGAATTGCTTTAAAGGGAAAAATAGAGGTGGGCTTAAGATTCATTAGTAGAAGCATGGACCCCTCATCAGGGCAGGTAATAGGGCATACTGATATTTCCCCAGGACCTTTCTGTCTTGCTTCACACATGTGTCAGAAAGGCCAGTGGCCACACTGTCCTGCAGTGTCCATCTCCCACATACCTTTGCTTGTCATGCTTTCCCATTAGTCTCCTTTTTCCCAGCCTGGATGCAAGTCAAACTCATAAGCATTACTTACCTTTAACATAGTCTCACATTTCATTTGTTAAAAACATAAACTCATTTTGCAGGCCTAGCTCAAATCTTACCTTATCAACGTGGCTCTCCTTCCTCACCAGTGGAAGTGGTCTTGCCATCCTGCGTGCTTATGTACTTAACAGCTCATGGTCCTAATGACTATTACCAGCCTCAGATACTATGTTGTTGTCATCATAAACAATTTTAAAGGTAGCTGAAGATATAAGCTATGCATTTACATATACTTTGCATTTGTAACATAAACATATTTGTATGATGAGGAAGAAACTTGGAGGGGAGGGAGAAAGGAGGGATGTAAGTGGCCAGAATGGGTACACCATCCTAACTACCAACTACTGAGGAGCTGAGGTCAGTCATGCCAGACGATACATGGTATATGACGCTGGTTTGTCAAGTATAAAGATCTGCATCAATATGAGGAAGTGATTCTCACACATGTGGACATGAGCAGACTTTGTATTGTAGGCTGACCTTTCTTCATCTGTATGGATTAGTCCCTTAAAATAAAAAACACCATTGTTGCCACAGTCCCACCACCCCACACGACAGGTGTCCACAATCACGGCCACAAAGAAAATGTATTCACAGCCCAACATCTTAATACCTAGGGCATGAAAACTAAGTGCAGAGAAAAATCTGTCTCTAAGCCCAGCAATAATTTATTAAAAGGTCGGGGGATATATAAGCATTTCCCCCTGAGGCATATGTAGACAAAACTAGAGGAAAATGCAAGTATAAAATATATTACACTTCAAACCAGTAAGAGCTGGTTCAAAAACCTTTAAAGAGGTGCTGGCTGCACGTCTAAAACCTGTAGGAAAGTCTGTCTCAAGAGAAGAGAGTGCCCAGCTCTGCTCCCTGAAAATTGTAAGAAGGTGGTTCAGGAGAGAAATTAATCCTGCAAGCAGGTTTTTACATTAACAAACCTAGATTGTTTTGGAAGCAAATTTCTTCAAGACATTTTTAATGGGGTATCACTATTTCTATTGACTTTTTCTAATCTCCACTTTGTGCTGAGACCTCAAATGCCAACCTTGATACTTTTAGGGAACAATGGCTAATAACCATGAAATCTCAATATAGTCCCTGGAGGGACCAAGGGTCTAATGACTTTCTTGGGTATCTACGATAGATTTGTGAACATAAAGATAAAAGTCTTTATCCAAAGGGGCTCCCAGACAAAGATGGGAAACTTAAACCATCATCCCTAAAACAGTGGAGTAGCTAGAGGCAGAGGGTCTGCCTCAAGTCCCTTTGTACTGGAATAAAGAAGTAAATGTTCAGAGCTTCTCATATAATCCTTGAATTTGAACATGAATACATCAAAGATTTGAAAGAGATCATGATAAGCCATTCGAACAAAAGTCAGACTTGCCTATGACACTATTCCAAACCAAAGACATGGAGGGTGCTTCCATTTCAAATTCAGGGTCATTTGACCGACACAAGGCTGACGGTGAAACGGGCCTAAGTATTCAAAACCAAGATGGTTTTGCTTAAACAGTGAAGGGCGTCAGCCTGTGAAACCTACATCAGTTTTTTTTTTTTTAAATCTCATTTAACTTGCTGCAAATCCAACCCATTAAGTTCCCCTGTAAAGTGGGTTTATAGAACATATGGAACTTGCTGGCTTTTGGGGATATTGCAAAGACAGATTTGTTGATGGAGAATATTATGCACTTTTCCCTATTTCCTACTTCAAATTTATTATTTTCTCCTTTTAAAATATTTTTTGCAGAGAGTAAGGTTTGAATCAAGCCAAAACCTCAATCTTTATATTTTATTTTCGAACATATTATAAGTAGACGCTGAAAGTAAATGTTGAAGCATTTGTTCTCTTTTAACCAATCCATAACAAAAAAAAATTTAATAAATTTTCCAAGGCAGTTATCAATTTACAGGATGTACAAAAATTCTGCAAACACATGAAGATCTTACTTTTAAACAGCATGTTATTTACACTATTAAAAAAAATACATTCGATACATTTTTCTTCAACCTCTTCCAGACAGACTTTCAGATGAAATGCCTCTAACCCTAAAGCAATGACCCCATTGCTAACGTGAGACAAAATTACCAGTACACTGCAGAGTGTCCCAGCATTCTTGAAACATGAAAGGAAGGGTATAGTTATTGTACTTGTTCAGACTAAAGATTGGACATATTGTTTTAAATTTAGAGTTACTTTACCTAAAAAGTTGTCTGGAGATTTAGGGAAAATGTATTAAGTATATTATTTGAAAATTTAGCTAATAAGCTATTTAAAATAAATTTATCCTGAGTTGCCAGACTTTTCAGACAGACTGTATATTATTTTGGCTCAAATAGCAGAGCATTTTACATGCTAATGAATTACATATGTGTTGCAAAATTACTGCCCAGTAAAAGCTAAAGATATGAGTGTACATATTGATCTACAGAGAGAGGTTGATTAGGGCAAGAGCAGGGCATAGAATCTTCCTGAACCTTCAAGAGAAAAAAAGAGAAAACTTGAACAAAAGTTAGGGATTGACAGCCCTTAGGAGGGGATCCAGTCTCTGATGAGCACATGGTTACTGAAGTTCTGAGATGCTCAACAATTGATCACATAGGTATTGATGCTTAGTGCCAAGTCTACAGTCAATACTTGTTCATCTATTCCACACGTGTTATCCAAGCACCTACCCTGTGCCAGACATCATAATTCCCAGGAGACTCTTTTGTGTTTAGGCTCAAAGGTCCTAAAAGGCCCAAGCCTTGCTAAAATGCTGCTCAATTCACAGCATGGATTCCCCTTCTCTGGACACTCTGGGGAAGTATGCCCAAGGGTCCCTACATTCATATGCACCCTGATGGAGGAGCTTTGGCTCCTCCTGGGGTACTCCCGGCTGTTTGCTGATCTGGGAATATTCTTAGGATGCAGGCAGATTATGCCCTTTTGTTGCCTCTGGCCAAGAAGTGAGCTTTAAGCACAGTGGGTATCCCTACTCTTCAATTCTAAACTCACATTAGCATAAGCATCACAAAGCAACAAGAGTAAATGTACACACTTTCCAATCTCTGCGTATATTACACAAATCTGCATGGTTTTCAGACTAGGTTGTAAATGAATGATATTACAATTTATTAATTACCAAATATAAGCTTTATTGGTTTAAGATGATTGCTTCTGCAACTCCTACCAAGACACTCCAACCCAATTCATTTCCTCAGCAAACAGATGTCTCTCCTTTATCAGATACTCAAAGTGACATTTAAATATAATCACACACATATCTGGAAATGTGTTAACTTAGAGTCCTACCCAATTGAAGTTTCTCTTTCAATATTTTCTCAGGATGTTATCTCAAACATTTTTTGCTTGATCAAGACAAATCTACCCGAGACCTTCTGTAAACGTTCCCTCCACTTTGTTGGCTGTCAGTCCTTATGCTCTTTCCAGTATTACAGAAACTCTTGTCATCATATTATTAGTTTGAAAACACTAAAGTTGAGGTTTAAAAGGAGTAACAACCTGAGAATTAAGCACCAGAACCATGAAAAAGCTCAACATAACAGAGAACACCAACCGCATGTCATGGCAAATGTAAAACACACATAGTCTGCCCTTCCCTTCAAAGTTCATTCTGAATAATTTCTCTAATCTATAGTTAAAATATAGATTTAGCCTTGTTGACAAACACCCAAAACAATGGTTTGTGCTTCTATTGCATAAAGTTTCTAGGGGCTCTGGCTTTATCTGCCTTGATCTTCTGCTCTCCCCAAAGTGCTGCCTTACCCTATATGACCCTCTCCACCAAGTGCACACTTCAGGCACAAGGAAGGCAGGAAGTGGAAAGGGAGTGCATGTCCATAAGACCAAAGCGTGGATGTTGTTTATGCAATTTCTGCTCATGTTCCTGTAGCCAGAACTTACCTGCACGTCCTCACCTACCTCCCAAAGAGGCTGGGAATGAAGTCTGCATTTTGTTCAGCCAGCTGTACCCAAATGAAAATTGTACTGCTAGGGAAGATTAAAGAATGGATATTGGTGGACAAGTGGCAGGCTCTGCCATATCAAAATACTTCTTCATATTTCTCTACTCAAAATTTCAAAATCTATATTCCTATACATATAGTACATTATGGATTATTCAGCCTGTATTTCAGGGTATTCCTGAGCAGATTCTACTTGATCAATCTTTTATTACCAGCTGAGGCTTTCAGAAAGCCCTTGAAATTAGGCACACTACCACCCTGGCTCACTGTGCCCCCTTGCATCTTTCGGAGCCTGGATCAACTCCCAAACCTTTCCATAAATTTCTCCATTCTTGCTACATCCTATAATACTCTCTTCCTCCTCTGAACTCATTTTGCATTTGTTGTTGGGTCACTCTTTACCTACTTATATATTACAGCAGATGATTTGGATGTCTTAACCTGTTACTGGATGAGGCCATCCCACTACAAGAAACTGTAACTCTCCAACCGAAGGCTTTTTCTTTATTTTTTTAGTATATTTTGATTATGCTATTACAGTTATCCTATTTTTTCTCCCCTTTATCCGTTTCCACCCAGCACCCCCATTCCCTCCAGCATTCCTCTCTCTCTTAGTTCATGTCCATGGGCCATACATATAAGTTCTTTGGCTTCTCCATTTCCTATACTCTTCTTAACCTTCCCCTGTCTATTTTCTACCTACCATTTATGCTTCTTATTCCCTGTACTTTTTCCCCCTCTCTCCCCTCACCCCTCCCTGCTGGTAACCCTCCATGTGATCTCCATTTCTCTGATTCTGTTCCTGTTCTAGTTGTTTACTTAGTTTCTTTTTGTTTTTGTTTTTGTTTTGGGGGGTTCAGTTGATAGTTGTGAATTTGTTGTCATTTTACTGTTCATAATTTTGATCATCTTCTTTTTCTTAGATAAGTTCCTTTTACATTTCACATAGTAAGGGCTGGGTGATGATGAACTCCTTTAACTTGAGCTATCTGGGAAGCATTTTATCTGCCCTCCCATTCTAAATGATAGCTTTGCTGGATAGAGTCATCTTGGATGTAAGTCCTTGCCTTTCATGACTTGGAATACTTCTTTCCAGCCCCATCTTGCCTGCAAGGTTTCTTTTGAAAAATCAGTTGATGGTCTTATGGGAACACCTTTATAAGTAACCCTCTCCTTCTCTCCTGCTGCTTTTAAGATTCTCTTTTTATCTTTAATCTTTCGCAATTTAATTATGGTGTGTCTTGGTGTGTTCCTTTTTGGATCCAACTTGTTTGGAACTCTCTGAGCTTCCTGGACTTGGACTTGTATGTCTATTTCCTTTGCCAGATAGAGGAAGTTCTCTTTCATTATTTTTTCAAGTAAGTTTTCAATTTCTTGCTCTTCCTCTTCTCCTTCTGGAACCCCTATGATTTGGATGTTGGAACATTTCAAGTTGCCCCAGAGGTTCCTAACCCTCTTCTCATTTTTTTAATTATGTTCCAGTTGGATATTTATTTCTTCCTTTTATTCCAAATCATTGATCTGAGTCCCAGTTTCCTTCCCTTCATCATTGGTTCACAGTATATTTTGCTTTATTTCACTTTGTATAGCCTTCACTTCCTTTATTTGTGTCCGTACTCAGTCATTTCTCTGAGCATCCTGATTACCAGTGTTTTAAACTGCATCTGATAGGTTGTCTATCTCCTCATCACTTAGTTCTTTTCTAGAGTTTTGATCTGTTCTTTTATTTGGGCCATATTTATTTTTCTTAGTATACCTGATACACTGTAAGGGGTGGAGGCCTAGGTGTTCACCAGGGTGGGGTAACCCACTTTGCTGCACTATGATGCTATATGTTGGAGAGGGGTCAGAGAGAAAACAATGTTGCTTGCTTAGCTCTCACCCCACTTTCATTCATTTCTCCTGCTACCCACAAGTGAATTGTTCCCTTTGAGGTGCTGCCTTGGTGCTGAGTCCCAGGTGGGTGGGCATGTGTTCATTTTATGTTCCCATGGGCCCCTCCAACAGACTCTCCTGTGAGACTCACTGTTGTGGTTCAGTGGATTGAGCACTGATCTGCAAACTGACAAGTCACCAGGTTGATTCCTGGCTAGGGCATGTGCCTGGGTTGTGGACCAGGTCCTCAGTTGGGGGCATGTGGCAGGCAACTGATCAATGTATCTCTCACACACATTGATGTTTAGTCTATGGCCATAGCATCCTGAATGCATCCAATCTTGTCTGAAGGCTTTCTCTTGATCTTCACACAAAAAGCCAGAAGTTCTGGGAAGTAAATGCTCCCAGGAACCACCCCCTTAGTCAATGATGGGTGGGAATTAGATACCTACTCACCCCTCTCTTATAAGTATGCTAATATCAGGTTGTGTTCTGTACTGTTTCTTAGTAGAATTACCAGTTTCTTACTTCAGTTGTCTTCCTTCCCTTTCCAGTCTCACTTCTTTTACTTTCCTATCAATGGTTCCTGGGATCACTCCTAATTAAAATAGTAGTCCTCAAATCCTTGTGCCAGTGTCTGCTTCTGGGGAAACTCAAACCAAGATGATTAATCCTATCTTAATCCTATCTTTTCCCACACTTCCCAGGGCTCTGGACAATTCAAGTGCCTCCATCTGATTATCATTATGTCATAAACTCATACCTGACACACAGTAGGTGCTTGGCAAATGTTGGGGGTTAGTCAGAACTGATTGCAGTTATTGTTTTTCTTCTTTGTTCTAAAGCCAGTGTAGTAATGTTTAGTTCGGCACCCAAGTTGCTAAGGAGTAGTTGCTGGAAGCTTAGAAACCTGTGGTCTAGGTAGGAACTATACAGTAATTAAACACAGAAGTATTTTTCCTATGCTTTACAAAGCATAAATCTATTTTATTGGCTCTATCACCATCACTGCATTAAGCAGTAGAAAAGTGAGTTTATACACTAAATCAATTTGCACTAAGTTTTCTTTATGTTCTGTTAAATGAATATGCTAGCTCACTGTTATAAAATTTATAGTTTACATGAAGCTCTATTGTCCACTATTTTCTCAAATGTTAGCAATTCAAAGTGTATAGCAAATAGTTCCTGTTTTTAGAGCAGATATATGATTCTTTTCATCCTTCCTTCTCTCCTTACCCTAAATGCCCATTATTTTGTTTTCCTTTCTCAGAGAGAAGGTTATAGAAGAGATAACTATTTCCATCAGGTGCAGCCTTGCATAAGCTGCATGCTGTTTGGATTTGCACTTATCATTTTTATTATCCCTCCAGGTCATTTGCAAATTGTGTGCCATTGTGTATGGGCACATATGTAGAAATTGTTCAAGCATTTTCAATTCTGTAAAATCCAGAAGAAACTTTGCCAACTCTATTCTCTTCTTGTTCTTTAAACCCAAATACATTTAAAGAGATATTCAGTACTTTTATTTTTGAACTGGTTACTCATAGCCCATTAAAGTGTTGTGTTTAAAAGGCTATTTACTATTCAAGGAGACGGGGGATCTCATTTAAAAATCTTTTTTAAATACTTTTTCTCTAATAGAGGAAGTTGCATTCTGCCAAGAGTAAACACACTCTCACCAGGGTGAGGAATGACTGGGTTCTACGAGTGCCCAAGTGTGCTACCCTGTAGCTCACATGTAAGAATACACAAGAGTAAAAATTTGATCAATACAATTAGAATAAGAAAGGAATAAAATGAAAATTAGAGGCTTAGATACCACCAAAAAACTTTTTCTTCTGAGTCAAAAAGTATAAATTGTTGGAGAAGATGTGTGTCTCAAAATCTAGAAAGTTCTCAAGTTCAGCGCATGAGTCCACACAGCATGTAGCTACCACACACCAACAAGACTTTCTCACTCTTAATATTTTATTTCACTCTGAATTGGCACCACATTGACTGAAGAAGAAGCTATCCAACATGTAGGGGTTATAGATGTGGAAAAGTAGGCCATCCAGGCTAGAGAAAGCAAATTGAGCTTTTCTTCTTTTTCTTACTGCTTCCTCTCTGTTCACCAAGATATGGACTTAAGAAAATGCATAACCAACCACTCTGTATTAGGGCTGCCATAATAAACTACCACAAAATGGGCAACTTAAGACAACAGAAATGTATTCTTTCCCAATTCTGAAAGCCACAAGTCTGAAATCATGGTGTAAGCAGGGCTGTGGTCCCTCTAAAGGCTCTAGGGACAGATCCTTCCTTGCCTCTTCTAGTGTGTGGTGTTTGCTAGCAATCCTTGGTGTTTCTGGTCTTGTAGATGCATCACTCAAATTTCTGCCTCTGTGATCACATCTGCCTCTTCTCTCTGTGTTCTTCTGACATCAGCCATTTTGTGTGTAGGGCTCACCTATTCAAGTATGACTATATCTTAACTAGTGACATCTACAAAGACCCTATTTCCAAATCAGATCACATTCTGAGATTCCAGGTAGACATGAATTTTGTGTGGACACTATTCAACTCTGTAGAGTCTGGCTGCTGCTCTCCCTGAAATGTACATTCTTCCCATGAACACCTTGGCCCAACTTCCCCAAAAGTCCAAAGTCTCAAAAATATATCATCAACTCAAAAAGTTCCAAATCTTATCACTTAAATTATCTAAATCAGATATAGATGAGATCTTGTGTATGAGCTATTGTAAGACAAAATACCTCTCCATTTGTGAATCTGTGAAACTAAAAAATAAGTTAATTGCTTGTAAAATGCAGTGGTGGGACAGGAATAGGAAGTCATTCCTATTCCAAAATGGAAGAAATAAAGGGATCACTTTTCCCAAGCAATGTTGAAACCCAGCAGAGCTAATTTCATTAGGTTTCAAGGACTGGGAATAATCCTCTGTGTTTCTATACTCTGTCCTCCAGGCCCATGGTGGCCCTAGGAAACATCCAGTCAGCCCTGATCTCTGGATAGTCTGTTTCCTGTTTATGGCCTCTGAGAAGCCTGACAGTCTTCCTTAATTTTATCCTATCTTTGTCTCCTCCAGTCCAAGCAGGCTATCTTTCTTCTGGTATGACATGCTCAAAACCTTTTTTGGTCTTCCATGAATATCATAGATATATTCATGTTGTTAGACATGAGGATCCTCCACAGATCTTCCTAGATAACTCAATCCTTATTCCTACCTTCTACTGAAATGGTTGAGTGGATCCATAAGTCATATACCTAATCTCTTCAATCGAGGTTGTTCAGCCTCACCCTTGGCGCTTGATCCAGAGCATGTCTTGGCATTTTTAGCAATACAGGCAGGATGAGAGTTTTCCAAATTATCAAATGCTGGTTCTTTTTTGTTTACCAGTTCTTTCCTCAGTTTATCTCTTTCCCTCTACATTTTACTATAAACAAACAAAAAACCCACAACTTTCACATTTAATTGAAAATCTACTCAGCTAAATATCTGTTTATCACTTTACAAGCTCTATTTCCCAACCAATAGTACAACATAATTTAGCAAAATTTTCTGCCATTTTATAACAAACATCCCCTTTCCCCCAGTGACCCTAACTTTTTTCTCATTTCCATCTAATGTCTCAGCAGAAGCACCTTTAATATTTACACCTCTAGCAATATTCTGATTATGACAAAAAACGTGTTCTCTAAGAGAACAGGTAATATCTCTATCATCCTATTCACTTCTTTCTGAGATCTCACCAGAATCACCTTTAATGTCCATGTTTCTACCAACATACTTTTCAAAGCAATCTGGGCTTTTTCTAGCATGAATCTCAGGATTCTTCCAGCCTCTACCCACTATAGAATGCAAAAGGCACTGTCACATTTTTAGATATTTGCTACAGTAGAACTCCACTTTCTAGTACCAAAATCTATATAGCCAGGATTCTGTAGAGAAAAGGATCAATCAATAGCAGTGACAGATGACACATAGATGATAGATTAGATAGATGATTGATTAGATAGAGAGAGAGAGAGAGAGAGAGAGAGAGAGAGAGCTGACATATAGATAATAGAAACAGTGGGATTTATTTGAAGAAATTGGCTCACATAATTGTAGAATTTGGCAAGACAAAATGTCTAAAGCTGTAGTTAATGCTATGGTCTTATTTTTTATTAAATTTATTGGCTAATAGTATTACATAAGTTTCAAGGGTAAAATTCTATAATACATTATCTATTGCACTGTGTGCTCAACACCCAAAATCTAGTTTCTTTCCATCACCATATATTTGACCCACTTTGCCCTTCAACTTCCCCTCAATGCCCTTCCCTTGTGGTAACCACAATACTGTTGCCTATGTCTGTGAGTTTGTTTGTTCATGTGTTGCTTTGTTTTCTATCCCACATATGAGTGAAATAATATAGTCCTTGTTCTTTTCTGTCTGACTTATTTTGCTTAGTGTGATACTCTCAGGATCATCCATGTTGTCACAATGGCAGTATTTCATCCTTTCTATGGCTGAGTAATATTCCATTATAAGTGTGAATCACATTGTCTTTATCCAATCACATATCGAAGGATATTTAGGTGGTTTCCATGCCTTGACTAACATCTATAATGTTGCAATAAACATAGGGATAGATAGATAGAGATAGAGATAGAGATAGAGATAGAGATAGAGATAGAGATAGAGATAGAGATAGAGATAGAGATGTAATTATCTGTAGATATAATTACAGATAAACTTTTCAAATTTTGTGAGTAGATACCCAGAAGAGGGATGTTTGGGTCTTATTGGTAGCTTTATTCTTAATTTTTTTTTAGGAAACTCCAGATTGTTTTCCATAGCTGTACCACTTTACATTCCTATTAACAGTGTTTGAGGGTACCTTTTCCTCCACATCCTCTACAACACATAGTTCTTGCTTTATTGATAACAACCATTCTAACAGGTGTGAGGTTATCTCATTGCAGTTTTGATTTGGTTATAGCTAGTGTTTATTCCTAGGTGTTTTATTCTTTTCGTTGAAATTGCAAATGAAACTGCTTTCCTCATTTCTTTTTCTAAAATGTTTTTGTTAGGATACAGGGTGCGCAAAAGTAGGTTTACAGTTGTGAGTAGGTGAAGCACAGAGTTTATTCTTATATTATTATTTATTAATTATTGTGTCACTTTTCCTGCAAACAACTGTAAACCTACTTTTGCCCTACCTTGTATAGGAATGCAATGGATTTGTGTACATTGATTCTGCATCCTGCAACTTTATTGAATTTGTCATTTTTTTAATAGGTTTTTGGGTGGGATCTTTAGTTTCCTATATAAAGAATCATCTCATCTGCAAAAAGTGAAATTTTACTTCATACCCAGTTTGGATAGCTTTTATTTGTTCCCTGGCTAGGACTTTCACTACAATGTTGGGTAACAGTGGTGAGAGCAGACATCCTTGTCTTTTCCTGATCTTAGAGGAAAAGCT
>VMDR010022361.1:0-16249 GCA_007922815.1 Macrotus californicus
AAGTATTCAAAGTCATGAAAGGCAAGGACCTACATCCAAGATTACTCTACCCAGGAAAACTATCATTTAGAATAGAAGTGCAGATAAAGTGCTTCCCAGATAAGTTCAAGTTAAAGGAGTTCATCATCACCAAGCCCCTATTATATGAATATTAAAGGGATTTATCTAAGAAAAAGAAGAAGATCAAAACTATGAACAGTAAAATAACAAACTCACAACTATCAACAACTGAATGTAAAACAAAAACAAAAACAAACTAAGCAAACAATTAGAACAGGAACAGATTCACAGAAATGGAGATCACATGGAGGGTTATCAGCAGGGAGGGGGCGGGTAGAGAATGGGGGAAATGGTACAGGGAATAAGAAGCATAAATGGTAGGTACAAAATTGAAAGGGGGAGGTTAAGAATAGTATGAGAAATGGAAGCCAAAGAACTTATATATGTGACTCATGGACATGAGCTAAGGAGGTGGGGGATGCTGGTGGGAGGGGTGTACAGGGTGGAGGGGAATAAAGAGGAGAAAAAATGGAACAACTATAATAGCATAATCAATAAAATATATTAAAAAAATAAGTTGACAACTTTATTTAATCTTCTCTTGATGCTACCATACTTGTATATCCTCGCAGGAAACCAGATACAAAGATTTAGCACAAAAAGCAGTTATAAGCTAATGGCTTCGTTGGTGGTACCAGTGCTTATTCCATCTTCTTAGAGATAAAGACATTGTTTCTATCTACTTTTATTGAAGCTATAAAAATTTTCCATAGGTAAAAACCAAAAATTTCAGCCAGAAACACAGGAAAAACAGGTGTATCTATTGTCACTATATGCCTACATTGTTGAGAAACTTGCTCCAAGGAAATGACGAGAAAGCAGAGACCATTGAAAACTGGCAAATCTTGGAAATGTTTTAACAATCAGCACACACGTCTGTGCATGAATGGGAATCTGGAGAAGTGCCCCAGAAAGCTGGTTAGAGGAACCGTGTGACTTACTCTGTTGGCAAACCTGAAGAACCATCAGCTTCCTAAATCTCCCACTTTTGATATCAATAGGAGATTGGAATGGTTTTGAAATTTAGAATTAGCCTTTCATCTGTTCACCTCCTTTACACACTAGCTCACCAAAGTGTACAGCCTGGTGTGGAGCCAAGCAACTGGCTCACAGCGGACTACCAATATCTTAACTAAATACATTTAACATGAGAGTAAACAGGCTTTCCTTTAAGTTTTCCTTTTCCTTGCTTGACCTCAAGTGTATGGGACAGCCTTATTCAGTTATTTTACAACATTTAAAGATTCCTCACAAACTTTAAAATGTTTCTCTATAAATAATAAAAATGCCAATTATGAGTATTAAATGAATTGATATGTGTAAAGCACTCAAAATAGTGCATAGCACATACACAAGCAATGGCTTTTGCTATTGTTGTTGTGAAGTTACTAGCACTACTATTATTAGTAGTCAGATGTTTGTGATCCATATGGACACCTTTAGTCAGAATCCGTGTGTAAATCGAAAGCAAACATTTTTGATTAAACAAAGTCATTCTATGTTGTTCACTGTTTAAATTTGAGATCATGGAAGGTCACAGTTAAAGTAAGTCTTGGCTAAATTACAGTTTACTTAATTAAGTCAGTACCATATATGGTTTGCTTATTTATGTGACAGGCACTGTGCAAAGAACCATGTGAGAGAGAATGACTGAAGGAATAAGCAGTCAGGCAAGACTGACATTTTCCTGAGAAGCAATGAAAAGAACACACAGACCTCTAAGTCCTGCGTCAAAGCTACAAGTGGGAGACTTAGGTTGCTGATGGATATTTCAGGCTTGAGGTCTGAGTGAGGTACATGGTTCTTTTTACAAGCTAGCTCGTCAATATACACAGCACTTAACCATGTACTAGCAGTTTTACAGTCTCCTCATTCATATTTCAAACCGCACTGATATCTTTTTGCAAACATAAAAACTACAAGTCAGTAGTGGGAATTTACTCCCAACACACATATTTATTTGGTGCTTATTAAATCGGGAACTTTCAGGTTTAAAAAATGTCATATGTCCAGATGCTTCAAAAAATTGCAAGATGTAGCAATGTAGGCCCTGTCATTCCTGCATATTCACAACCAGCTGTGGAGGAGTCACAGTGGCTGCCTTTAGAAAGGGTTTGTTCTCTCCAGGTGTCAGGATCACTGCACTCACTCCGTGAAGACGCATGTACTTAGCTCACTTCACTTGCTCTCATTACCTGCCAGATGTTGGAGGGTGTGGCCTCTGCGCTAGATTCATAGATTTCTAATATACCCCTATAATATACTCCTAACATGGGGTGTCCAACCTTTTGGTGTCTCTGGGCCACAGTGGAAGAAGAGTTTTCTTGGGCTACACATTAAGTACATAAACACTAATGAAAACTGCTGAGCGAAAAAAAAGATTTTAAGTAAATTTACAATTTTGTGTTGGGCTACATTCATAGCCATCCTGGGCCATATGGGGTCTGCATCCTAGATGGGGCCCACATCTAGGGCCTTGCATCCTAGATGGTTAGGATGTACTGCAAAGTTCATGAAGCTTTAGTTCAGGGCTCATCAGAAGCACAGCTCCTTGAAAAGCTCTTTACCAAATTTTATTTACATGTAAATATAAATGTTTTCAGAGACCTTCCACCACCACACTGAGTAAGTTTCAGTCCCATGCCACCAAGATCTGCCTCTACTCTCTCTAACAGATCTCCACACCAGGAGCAAGTGAAACTACAAGAAAAACAAAAGCCATACATGCTGAAAGATGGCTGGCAGTCCCGACTCATGGATGACTGGGGGAAATCATCTGGGGAGAGTAGTTATCTGCTATTGTTGGACATTATCTCCAGTTGGGTACGGAGAATTAATTGATAAAAATGAAAGAGTGCCTTTACTCTTAGGACGCTTGTTAAAATCTGGGGGATTGCTTGCAGCCAAACATAATTGAAAATGTGATTGAAAGTTACAGCCAGACAACTTGGTCCAGTGTGTGATGCTCTGATTTCAGAAGCAGGGCAGAACTAACTTGCAAATTAAAGCCCAAGAGAAAATCCTGATGCTGAAAGAGGCAGTGAAGCCTTAACCCCTATGTTTCTGCTCCCAGAGCTTTCAGAAAACCAGTAAGATGAGCAGCGTCTTTTGAGAGTCTTCAAGAAAACTTCCAGACCAAATGTCTCTCTCGGCCCGCAGTGCCCAGCCCCTGAAAGTATGTTCTTGAGGATGATAATGGTGAGTTAGTGACAGTTAGGAGGGTCTCTGTTGGAAGTGCAAGTGGTAGGAATCTCGAGACGGCTCAGCCCCAGTTGAGCTCCACAAAATGTGGAAATCAAGACAAAGTGTTAAGGAGCCAAAATAAAGACAAAACAGGTATAAGGCAGTCAGTAACATAGACTTTAGATCAGGGGTTCACCAGACTATGTCCCACAGGCTATTTTCCTGTCTTTGTAAATGAAATTTTATTGGAACCACATCCAGCCATTTAGGTACAGACTTGGCTGTTTTGGTACTACAACAGCAGACCTGAGTTGTTGTGACAGAAGTTCATGGTCATTTGAGGAAAAGTTTGCCCACACAGAGTTCTGTTCGGATCCCTTTTTGACTTGAGTTTGGATAGGAAGGAGCACGGGCAGTGAGAGGAGAAATCTTATTTTATTGAGAGTCTGTTATGTGCTGGGTAATGTGCTACATGTTTGAGGTGAGTTACTCATTTTATACTCACAATTGCTTCCTAAGATAGGTGGGATTAGTCTCATTTTATAGGTGAACAAACTGTGGCATCAAGAAGAAGCAGTTTTTCACAGCCTCCTAGATAGTAAACAATAGGTCAGGTCTTTCTTTCTCTAAAGTGCAAGGTGTTTTTATTGTATCTCATTGTGACTGAATGAGAAAGGTGTTGTGGAGGGTCCAGAGGAGGGGATCATGACTAATGCTATGTAAATTCTTACCTTGTCATTGAATAAGTCAAAATGCTTTAGGCAATTCCTTCAACAAATGCTTGCTGAGTTTCTTCTGTGTGTCAAGCCTGAGTAGAAACAATGGAGATGAAGTGGTAAACAAAGCAGAAAATATACCCTCCTTGTTGGGGGTTATTAGAGGCAGAAGACAAAAAATAAATAAGTTTATTAGATAATGTCAGATGGTGAGAACTGATCTGAAGAAAATACAATAGTGGAAAGTGGTAGAGAGGTTAGGAGGGTAGATTTTAAATGAGAAAGGCTTCTCTTAGAAGGCAGATTAGATTTTGGGCTGAGTGAAGAAAAGCATCAGCCTCACAAGGATCTGGGCTTATTTCATGCAGAAGATGGAACCGCGAATGTGATGAACCTAAAGCAGAACAACTGAGGACCAGCAAGGAAGTAAGCACAGCCAGGGCATCTGCAAAAGGGGATGAGAGGGGAAGTCAAAGTCAAGGAGGAAGGTACAGGAGTTTGGATGATATGTGAATTGCAGCAAGAAGGGTTATCTAGAATGATGGTCACATAACTTGAAGAGTACTGTTAGTGACATTATTTTGGTCAAACCCTATGGTGTGTGAAATAAATCCCTTAAATCTGTGGGGTTTGATTGTGAAGAAAAAATTGGGGTTTTGTATGTTTCTACCAGCTGAGATAGGCTCAGACACAAAGGATAGAAAAAAGAGTACTTATCTACTAAAATATTTTGTAGGATTCTCAGAGCATCTCATTATAAGGACAGCTGAAAGTGGAGGGTGTCCTCAGACAACTGCTAAACATCAATATCAGATGAGGGCGGAGGACAAGATAAATATCAAAAGAGAAAGAACATGGGCTTCAGGCTTGTGCTGCAATCCTGGCACTGCCACTTAATGCCCCAGTAACTTGGTGCCGGGCACTCTTTTAGCTTCAGTCTCCTCATCTGCAAATGGAGATAGGATACTTTGCTCAGAAATTTGTTGAGAATCAAATGAGTTAACTTTGGTCCTCACAGGGTTGTACATCAAGAAATATTTAATAATTTCTTTCCTTTTTAAAAAAGTTAACTGTATCAGTGCCCTGGGTGACTGGAAGACAGGCTTCTATATCAGATGCTATGTTGTCTAACAAACTACCTCAAAGCACAGTGGCTTGAAACAGTATGCATGTATTGTTGCTCAGTAATCTACAGGAGGCCCTGCTAATCTGAGGTCTGGGCCAGGCGGGCAGACCATTTAGAGCTGGATCATGGGTGTGTAGTGAGCTGGGTCAGAGGCTGAGACTGGGTATTCTAGTAAAGTTATCACTCACATGTCTGGTGGTTGGCCGGCTCTGGGCTGTGGCAAGGGTAAGAGCTGGAATCTGCCTCTCTTATCATCTACCAGACTAGCTGGGGCTTGTTGCCATGACCCCGGGCAGGGTTCAAAGACAGAAAGTAAAAGCCCCTGAGGCCTCTTGACCTAGGTTAGAAGCTGGAATAGTGTTTATTTCCACCAGATTCTAGTGGTCAAGCAAATCACAAGAATGACCCATAGTCAAGCAACAGCAAAAAACTTTGTCTCTTAAAAACAGTTGTCAAGTCACATTGCACAGGGCATGGATGTAGAAAGGCATGAAAAATTAAGACCACAATCCATCTACCACATTTCTGTCTTTCAGGAGAGAGGAAAACAATGATTTTTCATGTCAGTTTCAAACTTAAAATGACACAAAGTATTTAAAAGATCAAGAACAGTTTGCCACAACCTAGGCACCCAGTAAATGGTGGTGCCTTTACTGTATCAATCTAATTTATGTATTATAATTCCATTAAATCTTTTTTCATGATTTGCATGTTTTTCAACAAAAAAGTAAACTCCAGGTAAATTTAGTTCTGAATGAAAAACGAATTATATGTATGCTATATTATCTGAATCTAGTTAGAAATAATGAATGTTATCTGTGTAGGCATCTAAAAAACAGGATGTTTTTCTACTATGAGTTGAATGCATTTGCATCTTTTCTGTTAACATGTTAAAATAGAGAAGCAAGATATAAATGCATAGTGAGGATTCTGTTGCCACTCACTGTGAAGGGTCTGCTGGGTGGCTTAGGGCAAATGCCTGGAGGTCTAGCTACAACTCTGAACCATCATAGTCCTTGAGGACTGGAGATAAAGCCAGGTCCATATTTGAGCATTATGAGAAGCCTAAGACTGCTTACTAGCATTGTACAATCAAGTTAGATGAAGGTCGAGTTACCAGGATAAACAGATCTCTTTATTAAGTTTAAGAAGCAAAAGACTCTGTACTCACTCATGCACAGAAAACACTACCAAATGCAATGAGTGACGTAGCTTATGAACCAAGAGCTGAAAAACTGCATTTTACAGGAGCAGAAAACTGCAGGGCCACAATGCATGAAGGACTGTGTATAAATACACAGGATATCCACATGCAAATAGAAAGGAAACTTTTGGCTGTTCCTACTGCTTAGTAACTGGTTAATGGGTGATAACTAGCATTAAGATAAGGTAAGTTTAAGGTGAAAAACTATAAAAGCTGGTTTACAAATATCAAGACAGGGAACTTTATTCTGATAAGGAAAGTACTTAGATGATAATTAAGTATCAAAATGGCTCTTCAGAGGGGTGACATAAATAAATATAGAGTTCAGTCTCATCCCAGGCAACAGAAAGATAGATAAACATCACACTGCAGAGGCCTATCCTAACATGGGCCAAAGAAAAACCTTTAATGACTTTAAGGAGGGAAGCTTTGATTTGGTATCTTTCAAGAGTATTAAGTAGTAAAGCAAAATTTCATCTCTAATGGAGAATATTCTAGAAAAAAAATGACATAAATTCTTTCTATTGACTGTTAAAAAATTATCTGTCCATAACAGTATTTTGCAACTAAATAGTGTTTTTTTAACTGATGATAATCCTCCAAAACATAAAGAACCTATTTTCTTTAGATATTGCCAGAAAAATGTGTGCTAAAATGAAACTTTTCAAAAATTTTTTTCTGAGGAAGGACTGATCCCATAATGTCATCTAGAGAATCATTCTTTAGGTGAGTTACAGATACATGTCATCAATTTGTTGAATGAAGATTTTATTGAATGTGCTTTTATGGACAAGCCCATTGCTAAGTACTCTATAAACATTATCTTAACAATCTGAGGAAGTGGGTGCTATTATTACTGGTTACAAAACTGAGACCCAGAGAGGTGAATAACTCACCCAGAGTGTTGCTGTTAGTAAGTGATTGTAATAGGAATCCAACTCCTGCATTTGGAATCCCCCTTAACTACTACCTTCCTTTTCCCAATTGGAGGTAATAATAATGAACCTCAGAATCCAAGTTAAAAGGTCAAATTTGCTTTTTATTTATGAAAATTACCTTATTTTTCAATATGTTACTGAAGCATTGTTTCTGGGTAAATAAATCACATAATTTCATTTTCTAAAATCCCATTATAACTTGCTTAATTCTTTCTTTTGACTATTACAAAGGTTTAAAGACTTTAAAGTATGGGGCAACTAAAATCGGAAACAATCAGTAGAAGTTGCAAGAAGAAAACTTTTAATGTTCCAAACTACTTACTGTACTTGAAAATGCTGTGAGCTGCTCCAGGATACCATAAACTACTCTTGGAAGGAATGCTGGTGTTAAACCACGTCTGGGGAGTGGGTGGCTTCGACGGCCTCCCTCCTGGTTTAGAGAGTTCATGGGAGTCAACAGTTGGGTTTATTCACTGCACTTTGGAGTCATTGCGTAAATAAAGGCTCTTACCTATTCAAAAGTCATGGTCCCTGTGCAAACTGAACAGAGCACCTCTAGTTCCCCGACACTTTCCTCTAGCTCAGTGTCTCCCACATCCTAGGTGTTTAATATGGCTATATTGCTCATAGTTGGTGCAATAAAAAAAGACCATACAGCCTTTCAAAATAGCCATTAATTTTTTTTTTTTTAATTATCTGTGCCCAGATTAAATAAGCCACAAGGCTTTAGGAAACCTCAGTGACAATAGCTGGTCCAATCTGATGATATCATCATGACTCTATGTGATTCTCTGCATCCTTACTCCTGCATTCTCCAACAATTACAGCAGTGGTTACTTCCTATGTTATTAGAGGATTAGTCACTGATGTTTAATCAGTGAAAGGATCATAATTAATCACAGTGCCAATTTAGAAGAACTTGCCAGTGGTCAGGAAGACTTTTCAGCCTTCTGATAAACTTTATCATGGAAAGCTGCAATAAGCAGATTAAATAAATTGGGCTTTCTCAATTTAAAATATAATTTCATAATTTCAATTACAAGCTTTCCAGAATTCTAAACTAGGACATACATATTCTATTCTCTATTTCAGGAACATAAAATCAGTTTTTAAAGCCAAAAAATCCTTTGAAGGAAAAAACATCCAAACCAAATCTTGGTAACAGTTTTAAATTCATCCAACATGAACTATTTTAGCATCACTCTCCTGATAGCCATGCAAATAAAAGGAGTCTGTATTCAGCCTCTTGATTTACTGAGTGTTCTCATCATGGTTCTCATATGTGCACATAAGTATTCACATTCACTGCAGTCTGAAGATTCACCAAAGAAAGTCATCTGGAAGGGACCATGATAAGGATGGCTATGTCAGGAAGCCTGAAAGTTCACCCTAAGTTCATCTGGGTGACCTGAAGTGAAGTCCATCAGATCTGAGTTAGAGTCTTCGCTCTATTTCTTCACTGTTGTGGAAACTTCAGCTGCAAAATGTTACTAATAAGAGGAGCTATTGCATTAAAGTTGAGTGGATAAACTAAATGAAAATTTACAAAGCCCTTGGCACAGTGTCTGGGACATCAAACATGGCCCCGAGTGTTAAATAATCTTTTATCACATACTGCAACAGCCCTTCTATTTCTCAAAAATCACAAGAAGTTCAAGAAGATGTTGACTGACTTACATCCCTGCCATACAAACTGACTGAAAAAATGTTTCCCCTTGTTGTGTTTTTCACCTGTCATCTGGTACTTCAGTCTGTTTCTCCCACTTCCATAGAATTTTCTCGCCTGTTCTCCAGAAAGGAGTCTACGGTGGGCATTAGGGAAGATAAATGTTCAGAGTCCTGCTTTTTATCATATCTCTGTCCCAACCCAGTCTGTGACAATGAATACAAACCACTATACATTTGTCCAAACATAGAATTATAACACCCAGAGCAAACCCTAAGGTAAACTATAGACTTTAGGTGATAATTATTAACAAATGCACCACTCTGGTCGGGGCATGTTGATAATGGAAGGTGCTATGCATATGTGGAAACAAGAGTTATATGGGAAATCTCTGTACCTTTCTCTCAATCTCTGTTCTATCAAAGTCTTTTTAAAAAACTAAGCATTAATAAAATAAAAAAGCTTCAGTCTGACTTTAAAAAGTTGACCTATATTTTAGAAAAAATGATCTATATTTTGAGTCATTCCAGAGCTAACATTGTGAATTTTACTTTTTTTTTAAAAAGATCTGAGTGAGAAAAGACATTGGAAGGGAGTCTTCCCACATACAGAAGAGAGCTTTTTTAGGCCCTGTGCTGGGCACATATGCTGCTTCTCTTTCCTGTAACATCCTTCCCATCACTTGTTGAAACTGCTGCTTGTGCATCAAAAGGATCTCAGATGTTGCTGCATCCATAGAATCCTTCCTTTCCTGCTACTTCTCAGGAGCTAATCACTTATTCCTCTGGCCTACCTGGCTGTCTTTGATACATGTTTGTTCAGTGTACTGTAGATAGTTACTTATTCACCTCCCTCTTCCCCAGCAGTTCTCTTGGGCTGGGACTCCACTGTGTCACTGGCATCTAGACAGTGCCCACCATACACTGGACCTTGATAAGCATGACCTGGAGGGAGGGAGTTAGGGGGCCTATTCAGAGCTAGACCACCTCATGAAATCCAGATGTGCCTCTTCTTAAATGGGGTCCTTGAGGCAATCATTCAAACACTAAATACCTTTGTTTCCTCATCTTCAAATAGATAATCATATCTATTTCATGGAGATGATGTGAGGATTAAACAAATCTGTGCGTGGAAAGTTCTCAGATCAGTGCCTTCCACAGAATGAGTGTTCAGTAAATGCCAAGTGTTGTGATGATTGCTGTTGTTATCGTGTCATAGTGATGTGTCTCTGTAGACCTGGCATGTCACCACCCAGCAGCATCCCAGAAAATTGTTTTTCTTACTGAGCCTTGGAGCTTAACCAATATAAAAAATGTTCTGGAAGGGAAAAAAAAATACACTGCACATACACACAAGCACACAAGAGCACACACTCACAATTTTAAAAATTCAGATAAAAATATTTTAGAATGCCATCTGTTCATATGTTGAAGCTGGCCAATTGATAAAAGTCTAAAGAAACATATTTAAGTGCTGACATCATATTATCAGATACCTTGTGACTGGGTGTTAAGTTTATTAAAACTATCTTTATAGACCATATGTTCTTTGAATAGGTTATGTGTACAATAAGAAAACTGACTGGAGTTTGGGAATCACCACCTCACAAGCCAAATGCTTAATTCAGTGCCCAGAGCTCACTCCCGGGACCTTCCAAGGGATGAGTGACAAACGCACCAAGCAGAGCTGCCAAAGAGAGCCTCCTCTCTTCCTCTAGCTGTCTGCCTACCTCGCCTCCCTCCCCATAACACACATATATACACGAGAAACACACACTGTTTGTAATAGCTTCAAGTTTAGGAATTTAAGCCTATTGGGTGGGCAGTTTTTCAATGTTCCTGTGAGTAAGTGAATGGATGGGTAAGTGTGAATGCTGTTTCTCATGGTTCAGTTGAGGTGGTAATGGCCTATATCACTATTCCCCCACTGCAAGATTCATATATACACCAAAAGGGTCTTATGTAATAGCTGCTTCCCGAAATTACTCCTACATCGACAACCCTGGATGAGCTCCATTATTTCTTCCCTGCGGCATGCTTAATTTGCAAAAATTTCTTAACACATCAGATTGTAAGCCTTTTCAGATCATTGTCAATTCACAAATGCTGTTCACAAAAAGAAAATTATTCTTATACAAACAAAATCTCTTTGAAAGCTTCTTCATGTCACTGGCTTACACCCTACTTCTCTAATCTATGTCTGGGTTTCTTATCTTCCCCACTGTTCTCAGTGAGTTCAGAGGAATCTTGGATACTTACAAGGGAAGAATCAGTTACAGCAAATGCCTCTCTTATTAAAAACTGAACCTTATGGACACTAAGAAACAGTTGCTGGTACATTATTAATCGATGACTAGAATTCAAGTAACTTCTACATAATAGCAGCTGCTATTTCACACTGACAGACAGTGTGAAAACCTAGCCTTGTATAGTGATCTTGCTCACTCTTAAGATACATATTCTTCCAAATGATAAGCATATCCATGGTGCATTTTCTGTTTCCACTTTTGACTCCTTCCAAGTGTTTGATATAAAATTATGCTTGTTTCTATTCTAAAACATCTGTGAACATATATTTATGTCTCTATTAATTTAATCAATCTGAGTAGGTAATTTCTTTCCTACATAAGAGTTCAAGTAGAAGATGGAAAATTGCTGATCCAGAAAGTCTATAAACATAAGGAAACATTAAACATCTGTCAGCCAGAAAAAAATGCATCTTGGGTGAGCTGAGTTGAAGAAGAGAAGAAGCTAATTTGTTTTCTGATCCTCCCGCTGTCATTTTTCTTCTCCAGAGAGTATTTCCCATTAAAGCTCATCTACTCTTCAATTTTTTGCACAATATCAAACAGTCTCAACATTTTTCTAACTCCTATTGAGTCTGCTAAACAGGGCAAAGGATTAATGAGTATTATCTCCGTATAGAGATGAGAGGCAGTTTAACAAAATATTCATATAATGCTTGTGGTAGAGGATCCTACCTCTACCACTTTTAGATATAAGATGTTCGACAAGTTTCTCAACTCTCTGTGTCCGTTTCCTCAGCTATAACAGGGAAATAATAAAAGCCTACCTTATAGAGTCTCTGTGAGAATTAAATGAATTAATACATGGAGATGCTTAAATCAGTGTTTGTTACATAGTAAATGCTAAAAAAATATCTAATGATAAAAGTACTTCTGTAAAGCAACCATTCTCTCTCATTTATTTGATTGTCATGAATGTAAACACTGCAAGGTGATCATATAGTTGATCCCAATGGACATCAGGAAAAGTACTCAAATCTACGTATTCTCTTTTCATGAGTTTTTCCATGACATGATGTCACGAGGCCTTAAAAAAACAGATTTTTTTGTTTTGTGTAAAAATACACATTCACTACTCTGTCAATATTTGTTAAATTATTAATAAAACTAGTAATACCTCACCCAGTCAACTGGTGGCTGACCATATCTTCATCATATCACGTGAAAGACAAAGAACATTATCTACACTGAGGGAGCCAAACATTGGAAATGTTAACTAACATGGTTACCATCACACACTTGGTAGTAGGGCCATGGTTAAAATCCAGAACACTTGATTCCAAATTCCATGAGCCTCTTTTGGAAGGGGTTGTACATGAGAACGGAGAATGTGGCTGTGGAGACCTCTGTTAGTTTTGTCTCTCAAACATCCACTCCCACTTCTTTTTGTAACAGCTCCTTGGATTTCAGTCTGGGAATTGACCCCTCCCCCACTGGACACATTCTTAGTAGGAATGCTGTAGAAGAAATCCTCACGATTCTCCCCATTTCTGTGAAAAGGATGGAAATGTCATCTAAGCCAGGCAAATCAGGCACGCTTTCCCTACAATTTGATTCTTCTTTCAAATAATAATAAAAAAATTGTGGTAAATCCTCAGAGGTTCTCTAAGTAAGAATTCAAGATTGCATTCCTAAAGATGTGTCCTGAAATTCCTGGATTCTGTTTCCCCACCTGTTTTCTTGGATTTTATTACCAATCTTCCATCTTTCTAATATTTTTTTTTGTGTGTGCTAGCCAGAATCAATGTTTTTCTTACTACAAAAATTCTATGACATACATAAATGAGCATTTACCTTAAATATAGTTGTATTGAATGTCTATTTTATTTATTGTAACACCTACCACTGATCCTTCACCCCTTATGATATCAGTACTTTCCCTCACCAGTTGTCAGTTCAGGTACCTCCATTTGGATTGGCTTCACCCAGAAGCCCTGGGGTTGGGCAATCTAAGCACTAAACTCCCCTCATTACAGTTATAGGCTCAGTACATGACATAAGTTGATAACATTAGAGCTAAACCACAGGTATTACATTGAAACAAACTGGGAAGGAATACCTTTCTGGTCACGTTGAGAAAGGCAGTGACTGAACAAAGATTATTCATATTAAAGTAGATACAAGACAATGCAAGCAGCCAACTTCTGACAAAGTGTTTGAAAGCTAGGAACCTAGATTTTTCAATCAACTAATCCATTATGTCACCTATTTCTCTCTCTTATGAGTGATATTTCTTTCACTTGTAATGAAAAGGCTTATCCAATGCAACAACCAGTGAAAGTCTCCATCACAATTTGATTCTCATGCTAATCACCACCTGGTAGCAATGCTGCCCCTTAATGCCTTTTAAGAACACAATAGGTCCCCTTTATTCAAGGGCAATATGTTTCAAGACCCTTAGTGGATGCCTGAAACTGCTGATGATACTGATCACTATAAATACTATGTTTTTTCCTATATATATATATCTATGATAAAGTTTAATTTATAAATTAGACACAGTAAGAGATTAACAACAAACATTAATGAAAAATTAAAACATTATAACAATAAAACAAGGTGACTTGAACACAAGCACTGCAATACCATGATAGTCAATCTGCTAACTGAGTGGGCTGCAAAGTGACTGAGGGGCAGGTAGAGTACATAGTGTGGATGTGCTGGACAGAGGGGTGATTCACTTTCTGGGTAGAACCGACTGGGACAGTGTGAGATTTCATCATGCTACTCAGAATGGCATACCATTTACAACTTATAAATTGTTAACTTCTGGAATTTTCCATTTAATATTTTCAGACTACAGTTGACTGTGGGTAACTGAAATCACAGAAACAGAAACTGCTGATAAGGGGGTCTGCTCTTACTGCAATTAAAAACATAACTCCCATTTGTTGAGTCTTTACTATGTGTTTTTCTATGGTGGTAAGTATTTTGTTTGCAATTCCATTCAAGGGTAATGCCTTGAATAAGGGTAATAAGCCACATGAGGAAGGCAGTGTTATTATTCCCAGTTTGCAGAAGAGAATTTCAAAGGAGAGAATGGTTAAGCATGTTATTCAAAGTTGTACTAAAAGAGGTAGGCACAGGACATAATTCTAGGTCTCTATGAACTCAATGTTTCTACCTACAGTGGGAGAACATAATGAATCAATAGAAAAAAATGTCAAATATAGTAGGGTAGGTACTCTAGAGGCAGCGGTTACTCCTTTATCTGCTAAAATTTTAATAATCATGTGATACAGCCCAATTATTCTAAAAAATGTTGCCCTTTATAGTCTAAATGCCTGAACTATAAACACTTACTCAATATGAACTGAATTTTTGTAATTTCCCATGGATTCATATAAATGTTAAAATTATAAATAGCAAAGGCAATCCAAAAGGAAATTTTATCTAATATAAAAATGATTAATATAGACCTGGCTGGTGTGGCTCAGCAGATTGAATGCTGGCCTGTGAACCCAAAGGGTCACCAGTTCAATTCCCTGTCAGGGCACATGCCTGAGTTGTGGGCCAGATCCCCATTTGGGGGTGCACAAGAGGCAACCACACATTGATGTTTCTCTCCCTCCCCCTCTCTCTAAAAATAAATAAAATCTTTAAAAAATGATTAATATATAACTAGGTTAGACTTCTACAGTTAAATAGGCTAAATATTATGATATTCCTTAATTAATATTAAAATAAATAAAATTGTAACCAGATATTCTGGTTTAAACTTATTTTTTTCTAATTTTTAAGTAATTCCTTAACCTCTAGCAAGTCTAAGCTAAATCAGAGTGCCTGCCCTTTGAATATGCTTAATGGCAAGTAAAATTTATTTATGGGAGCAAATTAGAGCAATGCTGCTCTTAGGCTTTGTATGGTTTGATCCTGAAACATATGTTTGTGTTGAAATAGAAAAAGAAAAATCTTAAAATAGAGGTATATTATTATGCAAATTCCTTAGGAGTAGACTATGAAGTATAACACAGCTCAAGGTCTTTCACAATGACAAAATAAATGAGAGAAACATAATAAAGAACAGGGCAGGGAGTTTGTTTTATACAATTTGAAATAGGTAATTCAGACTTTTCTGATTACCTTCTAGGTAGACACACACTAAGGTGACTGAATGATACATGTCCTTACATAATTATTTCCCCTGGAGTGCAAGTAAATCCTGTGACTTGATTTTAACTGAGAGAAGATGGCAAAGCAAGTGGAATATCATTTCTATGATTATATCACATTATATGGGACTCCACCCTAGTTGACTGAAGTTAGACTCTTCTGCTGACCTTGAAGAAGCAGTGACCATAAAGAGGGCAACATGGCAGGGAACTGTGGGAGGCCTCCAGGGCCTAGAGTGGCCTCTAGCTCGCAGTCAGTAAGAAGCCAGACCCTCAGTCATACCACCACAAGGAAATGAAATCTGCCAACAGCTTGAATAGCTTAGAAGTGGATTCTTCCTCAGTCAAGGCTTAGATAAGACTCCAGCTCAGGTTGACTGCAGACTTGTAGCTTTCCTCTGACTTCTGACCTACAACAACTGTGAAATAGTAAATGTTTGCTGTTTTCAAGTTGTTAAATGTATGATGATTTGTGACATAATAGAAAAATAATACACGTTCTGTTGTAAAATCTTCTATATGTTGAATGAGTCTCAAAACCTGTCATATAATAAGTACACAACAAATATTTATTAACCAAATAAGTGAAATTCATTGTGTTTGGGGACAGAATTGAGAATACTACCTTACCAATGGAAGGCAATAATACTCTATTTCAAAAAAGACCATGGAAATCTGTGGGTGTGATATAATTCTTCTAAACTTCTACAACTGATTTTGTTATTCTGAGAGAGACCCCAGTTAAATATTTATTAAAGTGAATCAGCAGATGAGGTTCTATGTTCCAGATACCATTTTAAAATATTCAAAGAAGAATTAATATCTACACTTCTCAAATTATTCCAGAAAAATCAAGAAGAAGGAAGGTGCCTAAGCTCACTTTAAAAGGCCAGCATTCTCCTGATTTCAAAGTGGACAAAGACATTACAGAAGTCAGAG
>VMDR010022362.1:0-16248 GCA_007922815.1 Macrotus californicus
GAAATTGAAAACCCAAGCAACCCTATACCCTTACCTACGTGGGAAGAATTAAAAACCTTCCCCAAGGAAAACTCCAGGCTGAGACGGGTCCATTGGTTAATTATACCCAACATTTAAAATATATAATAATACCAATCTTACATAAATTCTTTCAGAAAATAGAGGAGGAGGGACTATTTCCCAATTAACTTTATAGAGCTAGAATAACCCTTATAATAGCCAAGGACATTACAAGAAAGGAAAATGATAGTAACTCTCTTAAACACAGACAAAAATATTGAATAAAATATCAACAAACTAAACTGCACAATATATAAGACCGATAATATACGAGCACCAAATAGAGCTTATTCCTGGAGTGCAATATTGGTGTCATATTTGAAAACCAATGCAATTCCTTATATTTACAAAATAAAGGAGAACAGTCACATGACCACTTCAACATATACAGAGAAAGAACTTAACAAAATTCAATGATTACTGATGAAAAAAACAGCAACAACAACAACCACCAGTTTTAGCAAACTAGAATTGAAGGGAACTTCCCTAACCCAATAAATAGCATTTCTGAATAATCCACAACTAACTTCCCTCACCCAACCAAGGTCTGGAACAGGCAAAAAATGTCTCCTTTCACCATTTCTCAACGTTGTACTGAATGTCCTAGTCAGGGCAATAAAGGGAAAAAAATAAAAGAATCAAAAGCCACAGAGTTTAAAGGGAAAAAAAAAGAGCAAACTGTTTTTATTTATGGATGAAATCTATACTAGAAACAAGGGTCAGATCCAGTCACATTATTCACCCTGTCACTGGTCACCGAACCACATAACCACGTGGGACAACTGCCAGGAAATCCCCCTCACATTCTGAGCCCGGCGTCTCGGAATTTCGGCCAAAACAAGGGCAAAGACCACCGCTCTGCAGGAATCGTTTTTTGCTGTGGAAACGCCTGATTGCTGGCTTGCCTGTAAGAAAGTGGGTGACTTTGATCAGTCACTTAAGCTCATCTGTGCCTCCATCATTTCATCCATAAAATGGGAAAGTTAATCATTCCCAACCCTAAGATTCCAACTTTGGTCCTGAATAGGCAAATATTTGTTCATTAGGCATCTAGCCCCAGACAAAATTAGGGCGGTGAGAGTAATGCCCCATCTCTCCCAGGGCCGTGAAAGCACAGAGGACCTAGACCCCACGAGCTGTGTCTCAAAAACATGCCAGAGACATACGTGCTTCTCACCATCTCCCACTGTCATCTCTCATTTGCCTTTCAGCCGGTCTCCCTGTCCAAAAGGTCTCCGTCCGCCACCGTTCGCCAGAGAGATATTTTTCTTTTATAATGATTTTTAATTTCTCAATTACAGTTGATGTATAATGTTAGTTTCAGGTGTACAACCCAGCGGTTAGACATTTATATGGCTCATGAGGTGATTGCCCTGATAAATCTAGTACCTGCCTGGCACCATACATAGTTATTACAATATTACTGGCTATAGTCCCTATGCTGTACGTGACCTCCCTGTGACTACTCTGTAACTACCAGTCTGTACTTTCTAATCCCTTCATCTTTTTCACCCATTCCCCTAACTCCACTTCTAAAGCCAAAGAGATATTTTTAAGACTAGGTCAGAGCATAGCATTCTCCTTAAAACCCTCCAATGGCTTGCTTGTTGATCTTGGAATTAAGACCGAATTCTTTACCAAGGCTAACAAGGCCTAAAAATGTGGCTCTCCACCCACGTTTCGGAGAGAGCACTCCGAACCTCCCTGTCCAACGTAGACACATTCTCTGCCTTACTTAACTCTTGCTGTAGCCATTTTCATTTTCTTCATCCCCCAATGCAGTTGGTGATCCTCCTGTTTGTGCATTGTCTACTTCCTTTGCTAGAACTTCTCTCTCTGTACCTTGCTTGAGCTGCCACTGAGCCAGTCTGCCTCTGGATCAGCCCAGACCAAACGCTAACTCTTCCCAGTCTACCTCTTAAAGCAAGTAAATGTGATTGTGCTGGGCACGATCTATCTATGAAGCATCGCCTAAGTACTTGCTCTGTGGATGCGAGAAAGAAGACAAGATTCTCACCCTGTTGGACTCACAATCTACTGATGAAGGTAGACTAATAATGATAACTATTGTTACAATATTATGACATTCTAATAATTATTAGAATAACAATTACAATTTTAATACCTAACATTGCATGAGTACTTTCTGGTTTTCAAGGTAATTTCCCATGAACCCTAAAATTTGATACCAAGAAAGAAGCTATCTTTCTGTGACATTATTTTTAACCAGAAAGGAGTCAGACAAAGAAAAGGTAGAGGTACCCTGACACAGAGGAAGGAGCAAGGGGTTTGGAATTCCCTAGAAGATCAACACTCATCACTTTAAAATATACAATAATAACAGTAATAATAAAAGTAACTTTTTACTGAGCACTGACTATGGGCTCAAGCAGGACTAAGTTATGACATACAATGAACTCAGAGTCGGAATATAATGGGCCACCGTAGGAAAGTAACCTAGCCTCTTTAAATCTTAGTTTCTCGTCCCTAAAATGGTAAAAAAAATTTACAGAGCTGCTGTCAGAGTTTGAAATGATATACAATGGGTATGGTAAGCGAGAGGAACTGAAAATATGAATTACTGTGTTTAATAATTATCCCAGATCAGATACCTTAGAGGAGTCTGTTGGCCACAAAGGCAAGTGGTGGCCGCAGCCCAGCTGTCACTTGCTCCTGGCCGGAGCTGTTTGGGTCACTGGGGAGATCTGCATCCTGGCTAGCCCAGAATCAGGGAGGCTCCACATCCCACCTAGGAATCCACACTTCTAAAGGATTAAAACAAAGCAAAATGAAAGCACCGACAACTCCGCCAAACATAAATTTTTCACAGCAAATTCTTAGTAATATTTTATTCACTTGTGAAACAAATGGATGTTGCTGAGCTGCCGCAACACGGGCCCTAATTGAGAACTCACCGAGCAGTGCTGACTTGGGGGAGAGCCTCATAAAAGAAGTCATTTGCTGGCCTGGAAGGAGCGGCCGGTCTGTGGGGTAATGAGATTACCCCAATGGGATGACTAATTCAAAAGCCCAGGAAAACATGAAATATTTGGGATCCCATCTACATACAAAGTAGATTTACTTTTCTGGCACTGTTTGTTGTTGTTGCTCTTTCTTTTTTAATGATATTAAAATAACTTGTGTTCCCTGACCCAGCCAATCAATTCAAGATATCAGAGGTTTTTCTGGAGTGGTTTTCTGTGTCAGCAGAAGACAGGCTGGACGTCGCGGTCCGACACATTACAGATCAAATGGGTCGTCAGCATGCAGAGAACAGAAAATCAAATACACTGGGTTTTAGGAAGGACCCAATTTCAAACTCTTGGAACACTGGACTTCCCTAATGAATTTCCAAGAAAATGTGCTCATTGTCTGCCTTGTGGCAATCTCTAAAGTGCTAAAACTATGCCCACGGGAGCAGAAAGACCATGTTCCTCTAGCAGCCCTTATACATTCCCCAGGTATCATTTGTCAATGAGTGATGAAGAGCGGGTGAATACATCCTTGTATTGGTGCAGGTCCATGTACACAATCCACTGTGGACTTAGTAAGAATGAGAAAAATACCACTTTTTGGTAGCATTAACTTAAAGATGTCCATGAACAAAATTTTCCAAAGATCTCCCCTACTGCTCATGGTCCTCCAAAAGCATCTAATAATGTCTTACATGTCTTATTTTCTGAAGAGGAATTCCTCTGTAATGAGCCTCTATCATATATTAGGATACACACACACACACACACACACTACATACAGACAATGAGGTAGGCTTTATCTCCATTTTACTTATGAGAAAACTGAGGTACAGACCACTCAGCTACTGTCAGGGCCAGAATTTCAACCCACACCTGTGTCTCCACTAGCCTTCCTCCCAAGTACTCTTTACCTTCTAAGTACTTCCTAAGACTCCTACTGAGCTAATTGTTTGAAACCGATAATTGACAAGTCAGACACCTTATGCTCTTTGGAGCCCTGTCTGCTTGCCACCTTGCCTTTAATAACAGCAGTCATTAGTCACCAGTCACGTGCCAAACACTACCTCGGATGCTGGAGATGTGTGGATGTATAAGATACTCCTGGTTTCCAAGATCTCACCACAAAACTCCGTTTTATGCTGGGTCTCTGCGACTCCAAATTGTTTTTTTTCAATCACTTATATCTGAATCATCCTACCCAAGCAAGATGCAAGCAACCCAAGCGGCTAAAAGAGAAAAATCCATTGAGAAAGGAATCCTTTAAAGGAAAAGGGGTGGGAAAACCATATTCCAAATTTTTCTTTCTAGTAACAATTAGGAAATATGACCCTTATTTTGTCCCATGCTACCAGCCCTGTGGAAAGAAGCAGATGAAAACATATGACCACAGGTAATGGACTTAAACTCCCCAGATAATTCCCGTTCTGAGTCTATCTAAGGGTTGCTAATAAGGACCATATCAAAATCTTGATGATGGAAGTCATATGGTACAACCCTCTCATTTTACAAATGGGGAAACAGTTCCAGAGAGAGAAAATGCTTTGCTTAAATTGCCAGGGATGGTTAGTAGCAGATCTGAGATTAGAATCTATGCCTCCTTGTCAAGTTGGGGGCTTCCTTCCCTGACCAGAGGTGCAGGGTCTGTGAGAGACTAAGTATATACTGAATTATGTTCATCATAGCTTCCATGTATAAAGGCTTTCACTGTTCTAAAAAGCTGTTGTACATATATTATCTCTACTATTTTGAGAGTCTAAACCTCCGAGGGCCCCAATGAGGCAGTAAGGGGAAATACTATTATTCCCATTTAGTGATGAGGCAAAGTGAGACTCAGAGGAGTCATAGGATTTTCCCAATGTCACACAGCATGTAGCAGAGACAGAATATGGATTCGGGTTTTCATCTCCAATCCACTGCTCTCAGAACTCCTACACACTGAGTTGGGAATACGCAGGGAGAGAAAATGAAACACAAACACCAGCTTTCTGAGGCCTTAGGGAATTGGCGGGACGTTGCACGTCTGGCTTCATTGGGAAGAATGACCCTTCAGGAGAGGGACTTTCTCCAGTAACTGAAGCAGACCCACTTAGGCGGCCTTCGCATCCTCCTGCGTCCTGCTTTAACTCTCATTTCAACTGCTTTTAATGGAAGGCCTTCCAAAGTGCTTCACTGTGCAGAACAACTTTTCTGAAAAGCAATTTGGCAATAATTTAGTCTCAGAAGTAATTAGACATCTTCACAAAGATTTAGCTACAAATATTTTCCTTGCTGCATTACCAACAATAGCCAAAAATACTTTCTCTGAGTTGAAAATTTTCCAACAATAAGGGGTTGGTTAAATATATCATGAGACATGCATGCATTATAGTTCTCCTTAACTTCTTAAAATTATGTTGTAGTGAATATGTATTACATGAAAAACTGTTCTTAATATGTTATGTGAAAATGCATATTTGAGCCTGTTTTTGTAAAACAAACAAACCATACATAGATACACACACTAAGGTACTCTCTCTGAGTGGTAAGATCTGGGGACTTTTTTTCTTTTTCATTAAATGTGCTTTCCAACTTCTTCCAAAGAAAAACCATTGCTCTTTGAATTAAGAAAATGTGATTTTTACTTTTTTGAAATGCATGTGTCATGCAACTCAATAACAAAAATACCCGAGCAGTTCAGCTAAAAAATGGGCAGAGGATCTGAGTAGACATTTTCCCAAAGAAGACATACAGAGTGCTGAAAGGTACATGAAAAGGTGCTCCACATCACTAATCACCAGGGAAATGCAAATCAAAGCCACCATGAGATACCACCTCACACCTGTTAGAAAGAGTATTATTGAAAGAAATAACAAGTGTTGGCGAGAATGGGGAGGCAAGAAGAACCCATGTTAAAGAACTCATGCACTGTTGGTGGGAATGTAAATTGGTGTAGCCACCATGAAAAACAGTGTGGAGTTTCTTCAAAAAATTAAAAGTAAAACTACCATATGACCCAGCAACTCCACTTCTGGGTATTTACTTGAAAGAAAGGAAAACACTGGTACAGAAAGACATCTGCATCCTCATACTTACTGGGGCATTCTTTACAATAGCCACAAACTGGAAGGGACCTAAATGCCCACGGACAAGTGAATGGATAAAGAAGATGTGGGATATACATCTACATTGGAATATTACTTAGCTATAAACAAGAAGTAAATCCTGCCATTGCAACAACGTGAATGGACCTTGAGGACACTATGCTGAGTGAAAGAAGTCAGAAGAGAAAGACATACTGTGTGCTCTCACTTATCTGTAGCATCTTTAAAAACCCTGACCAACTCATAGACAGAGGTGGGAATAGGTGGGCAGGCAAAATGGGCCAAGGTGGCTAAAAGGTACAAACTTCCAGTTATAAAATACATAAATCCTAGGGATGTACAGCATGGTGACTGTAGCTTATAATGCTGTATTTTACACTTGAAAGTTGCTAGGTAAGTAGATCTAAAAGTTCTCATCACAAGAAAAAAATGTGTAACTATTTGTAATGCTGGATGTGACTGTGGTAGTCATTTCACAGTATATATTGTACTGATATAAAATCATGTTGTACACCTGAAGCTAACATCACTTCATCTTTCTGATGGCCTAGTCATCAGCGTGAACCTGTTGCTGCCGAACCTGAGTTGCCGAAGGCAAACGGTACAAGAATGGACTGGGTAGTACCACGTGCCAGATACTATGTGTTGGGGCGGTGAGTGGGGAGACCTAAATCCCTGCTGTCAGGGAGCTTACTACTCTCTTCCTAAAGTTATTACCTCCCAATACCACCCTGGGACACCCCACCAAGTTAGCGGCACAACAGGACCACACTTGCGTGTGTGCATTGTAGTGCAATGGGTTCATGTTGCTCCTTGATTCTACAGGGTTTTTGCATTTTTAAAGACACTGCCCCTCACATCCAAGATGTAACCTCACAAAAATGGCAATGGGGCACTCGCTGGGAGGCGAACGTGAACTTTGTACTTATATGTCCTTTTATTATTGAACTTGTTACAATGGGCATATATTAATTTTGTAACTAAATATAATTCCATAGAAGTTTTTTAATTGTACTTTCAGCTCCTCAATACAGGGGTGGGCAAACATAGTTTTACAGTCGTGAGTACCTGAAATAGTTTATTCTTGTATTATTATTTATTAATTATTGCATGATTTTTCATACGAACAACTGTAAACCTACGTTTGCACACCCCTATATTCCTGAGAGACTGAAGCAAGAGAGGTGGAATTGGAGTCCAGAGTAAGACCCCAAGTTAAGAGGAAAGAAGAAAAGTGTCCCACAGAATCTCCTTCCCGATACTGAATGAAATAACAAAGCTCTCTAGTAGCAGCCCACAAGGAAGGGGGCACAGCCAATACCATAAGTAAGGCTCAGGAAGTAGGAGGTGCCTAAAAAAGAGACGTCAGTTCCGGGGTGGAATTGGGCCACAGAATGGCAGGTCTCCTGACCACATCCTGATTTCTCCAAAGCTCTGGTGATCAGTCCAGCCAATCGTGAAAATTCTCCCTTCAAATTTCAAACCTGGTGAGAACCAAACTGAGGATACCCTAGTGCTTTTCTTCTTCACTGGGAAGTAGGGCAAACAGCTGCAAACAGCACAAGGAGGCTGCCCCTGGCAGAGTGGAGACCTTGGGACTGTGCCCAGAACAGGAACAGAGATTATCTGTCCATCAAATGGAGATCCACTCCCCACCCAAACCAGAGGGTGTGAGCTCTGGTACAAGACAACTAGCAAAATCTCCGAAGGAAGAGTACAGCCTAGGCTGTCCCAACAAAGCCTGCCTCAGGCGAGGCCTCCCTGCCTCCCTGTTTTCAGCCCACGGAAATTATTGCATAGCTCTTAAAGGGTAGACTGTAAGGACCAACACATGATACTGTGAGATGGTAGTGAACACATCACTAATACTAGAAGAGGAAACAGATAGAAAATATGACATGGGTACATATGTTCAAGATAAAAGGAAACAATATACCAATATCAATCAGTATATGAAACTAGTGTAATGTTATATGTCAGTCATATCTCAATTTAAAACGAGAAATGGAATGGCACCAATGCTAAGTATATAGAAGACACACAAACAGCCTAGAAAATATAACTCAAGAAAGAGAAGAAAAACCCTTCACCTGTGCATTTAACTAAAGAAAACACCTAATTAAGAACAGGACTTCATAAAATGATAAAAGCAACAAAAAGAGATGATGAAAGAAACAGCAGATCTGGGAAACAATGAATGCCAAAACAATAGAGTTAAAAATTAACATATAAATAAAAATACCAAGGGACAGAAGACACATAGCTGAAAATCAATTACAGTTGCAGAATAAAGGGTTCAAGTAATCAATGTATACACATATTTAAAAGAAAAGCAAATCTGAAAGAAGCCCATAGACCTGGAGGATACAGTTAATCAATAATAACAATAATAATAGATAGCTTTAAAGCAGCAGACTGAACAAATAAAACAGAAAAAAAAGTATGAACAAACCTAACACAAGAAAATTTCCCTAAAAAAAAAAAAAGCAACCTTTAAATTAGGGCTTATTATATATGAGACTCTGTTCTACACACCTCACATAGGCCAACTCCAGTTATGCCAACAATTCTACGAGGTAGATAAAATTACATTTTACAGGTAAACAAACTGAGGCATAAAGAGATTAGGTAACTTGGTAAGTTCTTGCATCTAATAATATTAAGCCAGGTAGAACTATATCTGTCTACTGCAAAGCACATGCTGGGTTCTAGAAAAATTGAATGTAAAACTCACAATGCAAAAATATAACATCCAGGATTAAAACACAACTTTTCAAACATTCAGTCAGAAAACGGAAATCACCTATAATAAGAAATAATCATGCTGACAGCCTCATTCACAATAATACTCAATGTCAGAAAGAAAGAAGAACCACAGAGATTTTCAGATATCAAGTGTGACCCAAGAATAGTATGCTTATTCACATATAAAGGCAACATATATAAAAGAATTCAATGAAACAGTACCAATGAATTATTCAGAAGAAAAAAACGTTTACAATAAAATCCAGCCAATTAAACAATAAATCCAAATAAAGAACCAAAGGATGGAGACGCTATGGGTGAAAAGAATATAATAAAAAAAACACATTAGACAATAGCTATGAATTATGGTTACGGAAATAATGCAAAACTTGATAATGTACAAATAATGTAGCTAAATAAAAACAACAAAATAATGTAAGTGATCTAACAATAAAAGTCAAAATAAGGGAGAAAGGCTGGGAGGAATAAAAAGAGGGCTCGTGTATAGCAGGGAAGAAATCAATACTGCCGAAAATGGAATCATTTAGGGTAAAAAACGTGCCTACAACCTGTTAAGGTACTTCATAATCTCTTTTTAACATTAGAAGGAATAGCTTTTTTAAAAAGTGATAGTTCTCTCGATAAAGAAATGTTTATTTGAAGTTAATAATTCCTTGCATTTTGTTCTTGTTTTAGTTTCATAAAATGAAATGTATTAATTGTGCTTAAAAGCAGCAGTGTGACCTCATTTTGCACGTAATAACATCTTGAGCGCCGATCTTCATCGATCCACCCACTGTTCTATTTCTATGTGCTTAGGAAATCTTTTAAATCACGCAGTATTTTTTAAAAGCTTAAATTATCTTTAAGAGCAAAAACAATTAAGTGATTTTTCTGTAAAGAAACAAAGTTATAATCATGGGTTTGGGAAGCTGGATGAGACTTTTAAAGGCTCCGTCTCCAAACCATTGCAGGTGAGAGGGTGGGTGGGTTAAGGGATGTTGTTTTTAACCAGCATGTTAGGGGTACACGCGTGGGTGGGAGGGTTGTTAGTATTTTTTTAATAAATCTTATTTACTACTGTCCATTAGCTGTCATGCCTGGTCAGCAAAATCTAATTGTAAGTGTAGAACATGACTGAGTTTTCTTTCTTTTTTTTTTTTTGTGTGTGTGTGTGTGTGTGAAAAAGGTAAATGCAGAATTGGAGAAAATGACACAGGCATGCTGCCTGGTGTTAGACTAAGTATTTATTTTTTAAAAAATTTTCCAAGGCAGACATGAGGTAAGGAGTATGCACCCCCAGAATAACTCTCCGGGCCACAGAAACCATCTGCAAGCCCATCCGGGGTGCCAGCTGCTTCTGGACATCGTTGAAAGGGGGCACTGCAGTGGTGGTGCAGATCCCATCTATTAAGTGGAAAATGGAGAAGCAAAGGTTTTCCCTAAAACCTTTAAAGTGGGTTTTTGACTTCCGGTCAAGATAGTGGCGTAGGCAGACGTGACTCATCCCTTCGCACAAGCACATCAAAATTACAACTAAAACATAGAGCAACCATCACTCAGAATCATCAGAAATTGAGTCGAATGGATGTCTGACGACTACAGAATTAAAGACACCACACCCATCCAGTCTGGTAGGAGGGGCGCAGATGCCGAATGAGTTCTCCCACACCCATGTACCGTAGATAAAAATTTGGGAGGGATATTCCAGGAGCGAGGAGTCTCAGCTCCATACCAGGTCCACCAGCCCAAGTTTCCAGTGCCAGGAAGATAAGTTCTCACAACTTCTGGCTGCAAAAACCAGCGGGGATTGAGTCAGTGAAAGAAAGTTCTGGAGCCCCAAGCAACAGTTCCTCTTAGAGAACCTGCACATGGACTCACCTACTCAGACTCATTCCCTCTGAGTTCCAGCACTGGGAAAGCAGCTTGAAAGGCACCAGCAGCATACTGGGAGAAACTGAAGTACCTGATATCAAGGCAAGAAGAGGCCATTGTACCTTTTCTAAACTCTCCCCCAACAGAGCCACAAGCTGATGCCATATCTGAGACTCCATCAACCTGGCTAACACTGTTTGGCCCACAGTGGCTATCCCCAGAGACTCCACCCACTTGAGCTGCTTTTCCATATGAGTGGCTGGTCTTGGCCCCTGCATCACAACTTCCTAAATCCTCTCAAACAAGCAACAGCTGGCCTCAGTGAGCTCCAGTCCCAGCACTGGCAGCAGCCAGCCTAGATTCACAGCTTAGCTTCACCTGGGAATCTCCAAGCCCAGCACAAGTAGCAGCCTTCTCAGATTGCTTTATAGCTCAGGCAGGGTGGCCCTGGGCAAACCACAGGTTGGGACTGACCTTGGCCGGCACCCCCTGGGAAATCCCCGGGCCAGTGCACCCAGTGGACAGCTACAGACCACACTGGAACACCACCACCCTGCCCCTGCACAGCTCATTCTCCATGGAGGGTGGAGGTTGGTGGTAAGTGATCACAGCCAATCCTTACAGCTGACTGGCCTGGGTAAATCCCTCCCATTGATCTGCTAACAGCAACCAAGGCTCAACTACAGAGGAGGGTGTACTCAGTTCACACAAAAATCGTGCCTCAAGTATCCAGCGTGGGTGATAGGGAAGGCTGTGCCACTGGACCCTACAGGACATCTATTACATTAGGCCACACTACCAAGACACAGAGTCAAAGCAACTCTACTTAATACACAGAAACAAACACAGGGAGGCTGCCAAAATGAGGAGACAAAGAAACATGGCCCAAATGAAAGAACAGATCAAAACTCCAGAAAAAGAGCTAAACAAAATGGAGATAAGCAGTCTATCAGTTGCAGAGTTCAAAACACTGGTTATGAGAATGCTCAAGGAACTTAGTGACAATCTCAACAGCATAAAAAAGATCCAGTCAGAAATGAAGGATACACTAATTGAAATAAAGAACAATTTACAGGGAAACAACAGTAGAGTTGATGAAGCTGAGAATCAAATCAACGATTTAGAATGTAAGGAATCAAAAAAACAACCAATCAGAACAAGAAGAAGAAAAAAGAATCCAAAAAAAGGGGACTAGTATAAGCAGCCTCTGGGACAACTTCAAGTGGTCCAACATTTGCATCATAGGGGTGCCAGAAGGAGAAGAGAAAGAGCAAGAAATTGTGAATCTATCTGAAAAAACAATGAAAGAATACTTCCCTAATTTGGTGAATGAAATAGACATGCAAGTCCAGGAAGCACAGAATCCCTAACAAGATGGATGCAAAGAGGCCCAGTCCAAGACACATCATAATTAAAGTGCCAAAGGTTAAAGATAAAGAGAGAGTCTTAAACGCAGCAAGAGAAAAGTTTGTTACCTACAGGGGAGTTCCCATAAGACTGTCAGCTGATTTCTCAAAAGAAAATGCAGGCTAGAAGGGATTGGCACGACATATGCAAAGTCATGAAAAGCAGGTACCTACAGCCAAGATCGCTCTACCCAGTGAAGATATCATCATTTACAATCGAAAGGCAGATAAGAAGCTTCCCAGACAGGAAAAAACTAACGGAGTTCATCATCACCAAACCATTATTATATGAAATATTAAAGGGATTTATTTAAGAAAAAGAAGACCAAAGCTGTGAACAATAAAATGGCAAAAATACATATCAACAATTGAATCTAAAAAACAAACTAAGCAAACAAGAAGAACAGACAGAATCATGGGTACAGTGAGTGTTTTGTGGGTTACACGATGGGAGGTGGTTGTGGTGAAGTGGGTGAAGAGGTAAGGGGATTAAGAAGTACAAATAGGTAGTTATGGATAGCCATGGAGATGTAAAGTACAGTATAGGAAATGGAGTGGCCAAAGAACTTATATGCATGAGCCATGGACATGAATGTGGAGTGGTGGGGGGCTTGCCCGAGGAAGTCGGGAGAGGCTGTGTGGAGGGGGGCAAAGTGGGGAAAATCAGGACAACTCTATTTGCATAATCAATAGAATATAAAAAATAAAGTGGGTGTTTGTTTAGCATGGGGTTCTTTTTTTCCTGTGGACTTTTACTTTTAAATCTTAAATGTTACACTGCAGGCCACAGGCATGACAGGCAATGTGCAGGTGAATAGCCAATGGAAAAGGGTTAAAAAACTCCTGTGTTAGCTAACAGGCTTCTGAATGTATCGCTGTGGTCCACAGAGGAGGCTGGAGAAGGGAGCAAGGAGATGCTGGACCAGCTGCCGCAGCTATAAAACAAAGTTAGTGTCTCTTTGTACTTTAAAATTGTTCCGAGGCAGTTTATTTTACCTTAGTTTAATCAAACAAACAAGAGGGTTTTTCCACAGAAAAAAATATAATAAAATAAAATCTCCTCTGTTATTTGGCAAAAAATATACTAGAAAAAGGAAGAGATTAAGTACTAAGAGACACATAGGCTGTTGTGACCTGAACCATCGTTCTGGTATTCTGAATATTCTGATTTCCTATTAAGGATTTAAGCAGCGCATAAAAGCATCAAAGAGAAAGTTTTTAGAAAATCACACTAAGTCCTATGATCTAGAAATAACCATCATTACCATTAGGTGAACAGCATCACAAAGAATTTTTATCTACAGCAGATATATGTATAGATGACCAGAGAAATAATATTATAAAAAATAAAATGAGATTATATGTGCTATTTATTAACAAAAAGATTCCATTCCAAAACCATTAAATTGTCCAAAGTGATATTAGAAATCAGACCCAGATCTTTTAAACATCCGGTTTTGGGGTCTAAGCTGTGAAGTATACCTCCTTCTCTGGATACATATACCAGTGGGTGGGTGTGCAGATGTGACATCCCAGTCCTATCTCTATGCACCCACACTACCTACTTGCCTGGTGATCCTACTTCATTCCGCAGTCCTGCTAAGTCGTCTGCACACCCAGAAGGGGTTTTCGGGTTTCCCTCGCCTGACTTGTTACACCTCAGCCTGACATGGAAGGCACGGTACAGGGACATCAAAGCAGAGACCTGAGGTACATGTGTGGGGAAAGTTTCAAAAGAAAGGGCAAGGGGACTGTGAGAAAGAGGACTCAGGGACAAAGATGTGAATACTAAGGAGCAGAAGGGGAAACTAGACGGGCACGAGGTGCAAGAAAACAGAGCCGGGAGGTAAGACAGCTGCAGGTGGGGTGAAGTAGAATGAAGGCCTGGTTCTCACAGAAAGCATTTTCCTACTGGCATGGACAGAAATGGGGATGAGAGAGGAGCAAATCAAATTCACTGAGATCAGGTTTGGAGGGGAAAGGACCCCAGCTCAAAAAACTTGTCCTCTTCTAGAAGGAGAATCTTGGGGGAAGAGGTGCCAGCTTATCAGCAGATGCAGTTCAAAAGGAGCATCGATGACCCAGGAGACCAGACACAAGGTACACGTAACAAACCTCTGGATGAAGACGTTGCACATTCGGACACCCAAGACATGAACCTTTTCCACCCAGGAGGCACACTGGATCACACACACACACGCACACATGCACACGCACACGCACACACACACACCCGCATGCCCAGTAACTTGGCTGCTTCTTGGAGGGCCTTGACCTCCAAGTCCTGGGTGCTCTGAGTTCTACCGGGAAGCCTCGCTGCAGCCCATGTAGCTCCTCAGACCTCCAGGCTCCCAATCACATAAATGGTGCCACCTTACTCGAGTTTCCATCCAGCACTGCCACAAACAATGCCTTGACTTCCTTTGAAGCAATACCAAAAAGACAGGTCTTTCCTAATGACCAAAACTAATTGGAGCTGGCTCGGCTTCCATGTTCTTGCTCTTCCAAACCACTCCCTAATAGTGTCACCACAAATCAACCCCCTAGTGGAAAGCCTTCAGTGGCTCTGTAATGCCCCCAAAATTTAGTACAAAATCCTCTGCATTCAACTTCCTCTACAATCTGGCCCCTCTATAGTTTTCTTTTCCTCTTCATCATTGCAACCACCCAGTGATCCGCTATATGGCCTGGTATTTCCAGAATACAACATGCACCCAGCACTCCAGACCTCTGTTGTGACGTTCCCACAGCCAGCCATGCCTTTAACTCATTATCTTTCAAGCAAAACCCTACTCGTCTTACCAGGCACAGCTTCCATCAGAATTAGCATCCCTTCCTGCCAGCGGCACAGCGATTTGTGTTGCCCTCAGACTTCCTTCATTTTGCCTTTTCTACGTTGCTGTTTAAGTCTGTCTTGACTGAAATCTGTCCTTACAGGTAGGAAGTAAGTGAACATTTATTGAACATCTACTGTGGTGCCAGGCACCTTCCAGACATCGTCTGATTCATCCTTCTGTCGCTGATGTGCAGCAGAGTGTTCACACGTTTCAGATGTCATAGATGTTGCTGGGGTTACTCTATGAAAAGATCGCTAGGTCTCCTTCCAGAGACTTGCAAGAAATGAGAAAAAGTCTGACCGATCCACCCAGTTGGACGGCCTAGAGAATGGGTGACAAATATTTAAATATGGATAAGTCTGTCCTAGAAAAATGCCGTAGCCAGGAAAGGACACCAATTTTTTTTTTACGCTTGTTTTTCTCTGCCCCACCCAAGAACTCGGAAAATCCCATCTCTTTTCGGCCCAGAGCCAGACATCATCAGGCTATTTGGTTCTAATTCCAGACCTGTCACTCATTGTTTGTGGACTTGAAGGAAAATGGTACCCCTGACTCTGCCTCATTTTTAACTTGTGTAAAATGAGGAGTTTGAGGAATTTGGGCTGCGCAATCGCAAGGGTCCCTAACAGTTCCATACAGTGCTAAGATTCTACGCTGATCAGCCTACACAAAATGCCCTGGGAATTGGCTCCTTATTCAGGTCAAACTGCAAACACCAAACCGTATGGAATGTGTATGTAAAGGGGGTGATAGATCTCCCTTTCTCTCCTGCTCTGTGTGCATCTGTGTGCTCTGTGAGCGCTTTCTCTGTGTGGGCATCTGAGAGAGAAGTGGAAAGTTGTCAATCCATTCCATGAAAGCATATTTTCAAGAAAATTTTTAATGTATCCAAATGAGTACCTCAATAGTAAAAACATCACCTGGATGCTCCCCACTAGGGGTTGCCATTTTTGCTGTTGCTGTTGTTATTGTCAATTGGAAACTATAAGATATTTATCTTACAGTGAAGAAGCTCGTAAAAAATCCACAGACCAATAGAACATTAACAAGGAAGTCCTCTTCATTTACATCAAACATCTGACTAATCATCCAGAAGGATCTTGTCGAATAAATGAATAAATAAATCAACAGTGATGCATCAGCTTCGGCAGGGGGAGAGGAAGCACGTAACAACTGATTTTTGTCAGAGAACCGATGAAAGCTATCACTTTCCTCCTTAATCACAGGTTGATCTGAATTCAACTATTGTTTTCAACACCACCCACTGGAC
>VMDR010022363.1:0-16251 GCA_007922815.1 Macrotus californicus
GAGTGAGGTCCACATTTCCTTGCTTGCTGTAAGCTTAGGGTCATGCTCAGCTTCTTGGGCTGTCTGTGTTCCCTGATTCATGGCCTCTTCATCTTCAAAGCCAGCAATGGGAGATTTTTCTCCTCTCATGCTTCTGCCTTCTCTTTCACCACATTTTTCTGATTTCAGCCAAAAGAAGTTCTTTACCTTTTAAAGGTTTATAATGTTAGATTGGGCCCACCCAGATAATCTCCCCACTTGAGGACCTGTAAACTTGATCACATCTGCAAAGGCCCTTTGCCATATTTACATGTTCAGAATTAGAGAATGAGCATCTTATTATTCAGCCCACCATGGTCCTTTGTAAGGCCTTAGTTTTAGTTGCAGAAAGTAAAAGAATATGAGGTAAGAAATGCTAAATTGGAATACTGATGCTATCGCTGAAAGATTTCTTCTCTCTCAGGAAAAAAGCTAGACTTAGTATATCTGGTTTCAGAGTTATTACAGAAATGTTGTAGATTCCATATCTGCTCTGCAAGCTGAACATCAGGTTTTGATAGAAAAATTATCAGTATAACCTGGTTTGTTTGATGTGATTATGTAACATTATAATTCTTAACCTGATTTTGGTCTCATTTTTGTTACAAGTTGAAGCAAGAAAATATTTTATTTTGATATGCAATTAAATATGCATTTTACTACATATACAGGATGGGGGAAAAGTAGTTTTACAGATGTTCATATGGCTGTTCACAATAATTGATAAGTAATAATACAGGAATAAACACTGTGTTTCTTGTGCTTACCACTATAAACCTCCTTTTGCCCTACCCTGTATTTAAAGATGATTGTATCCTATCTAGTGTCTTTGATATATATATTTACTATGCCATTGCTTTGAAATGCAGCCAGCATTTGCCTCACCCACCAATCTCCCTTGAGTTAAGTGAAACAGAATTTAGACATTAGAAACTCCTGGAAGTCCAGCATCTGATGATGCTCAGTGACACATATGTGAACTTCTGTACTAAAAGAAAACAGCACATTTACCCTGGCCCCTCAGACACATCTCTGGCCTGCCCAAATAACTGGGTATGAGCTTGCAAAAGCTTAGATGAGGGAGCACTGCATTGGACAGCAATTAATTTTGCAGAGGAAGCAGTCTGTTTAAAGACGCCTGCAGTCTAAAATGGGGGTTGTTTTTCAAGGCCGCCAGAGCGGCAGTGAGCTCAGGCTAGCTCATCAACAAAACAACAATGCTAAAATATGGCCTCCCGGGTTTTGCAAAAGAAGGGACTAGAGGGGCAATGAGTTATGCTCACCTGCTAGAGCTGGGTGAAGACTGTAATTGTTTAGCCCCCTAGCACTACCCTGCAAGGGTTAAAATGACAGAGATATTAGTTAGTGATGGCTAAAATTGTTGGTTTGAGGCTCTCGGCAATACGCAGACTGTTATTTACCGGACTTGGTCGATTTACTTCTTAATGCAATAATGACCTGTGAAATGAAACGTGAGCTAGACAATTGTTCCTCGTTGTTTCCACTAAAACACCCTTTCATACCCCATTAAACCACCATTAATTCCATATGAAACAGAGTCACGCACAGGCACCGATGGTGTCTCTCTTTCTTTCTGGGACTTTCTTGCCCCCACGTTCCTGTTTTGTTTTTCTTCTTTTTCTTTGTATTTTTCCTTTCCCTCCTCTCTGCCTTCGTCCTTCCAAATACAACATGAGCATGATGGAGTACATGGTGAGAAATGCCTTTGAAGGACACACTGACTTGCATTGTGTCCAAAACAGAGGCAAGGTTTCAATTGCTGAGCCTTCCCCTGGATTTCCCTTTACCTTGGATATGAAAATAGCTACAGAAACAGAAAAGCTTCTAAACAAGGAGTAATTGCTAAGTCTTGTTTTAAAAAGATCCAGGTGCCCATGCTAGATGCATAGGCATGCATCTTCCATGCTGGTTCTGGAATCTCCACTACTGGGGAAGCCACCGTGTGAGTGGGTTAAGTACCTTCCTAGGCCTGGGGAGGGCTCCTTCCTTCCCACAGCAGGAACACCCTCTATTTTCCAGGAGCTGACTAGTTTTGAACCGCTTCCCCTTGTCCCTGGGTCTACTCCAACTTCTCTGTAGCAAAAGGCCCCAACCAAGAAGTAGTGAGTCACAGGACATAAGAAGTGCTCTGAGCATTTCTTCTCTCTGGTCCCCTTCTCCCTACAGCCTCTTAGCTGGGGGTTATCTTAATTTCCTTCTCAGGGTGATGGGAATGTTTTGCGATCCATTTGCCTCTTGCTGTTTGCATGATCACTGCATCATTTCAATCTCTGCCTCCATGGTCACAGTGCCTTCTCCTCTCTGTAGTCAAACCTTCCTCAGCCTCCTTGTCATGAGGACACTTGTGACGATATTTAGAGCCTACCCAGATATTCTCAGATACTTTCCCTACCTCCGTATTCTTAATCCCATCTGCACACTCCCTTTCGCCGTACAAAGTAACATGCACAGATTCTGATAATAACCACATGGGCTCTTTGCAGCCATTATTCAGACTGAGATACTTGACAATTCCAATATTATGAGATTAATCCAGATGTGTTGACTTAGGGTATTTTCTTTCCCTGTTCTCCTCTTGAGATAGAAGAAGGAGAAAGGGGAGTAAAAATATCCTGAATCACCTAAGTCATTCTTAATCACACACATACACTTAATAGGTCACCATAACTTGTTTATCCATTCTAATTATTACATCCAGTTTGGAGGTTGATTTAACACCATTCAAAATTCTCAAGAATTGATTTTCCCATCTTTCTCAAAATTATTCCACTTGAATTTGATCTTTTCCTGAATAGTCAATAAACTATTATAATTTTATAGTCACAAACTCTGGCATTGGTCTATCTGATAGTTCCTGGTAATTAGAAAGACTATTAAATTCCCCATATCTCCGCCTCTAAACAGGACTGTGGATGCTGGGGAATGAATGGTGTAGAAGGTTAAGTATTAAAAAATATTTTATCTACTTATGAGAGGGAGAAAGGCCATTTAGACTTAACATATGAACCTACTTTGAATTTGCTATAAAACAAGGTTTATCACTTCAGTCTTTCCTAGAAGGTCTCTGTTGAAAACATATCCAGAATTTACTATTTGCAACTGGTACCATGGAGGTCCTGGAGTAAAAACACCTCCTTTATAGGTGATATAAGATGAGCACTTGCTAATCCATGAGTAATGCTCTGAGTGGACTGGATGGGTGGAGTTTTGACAGAAGGAGAAAAGAGCTTTCATGTCAGATCAGACTTTTAGTCCCTTTCATACCCGTTTTCCCTCTCCCCTCTGCTCATATTAGAATGTCTCCCCCACACTTAAACCTCACCTGAGAATATGTTTATTGATTTTAGAGAGAGGAGAGGTGGGGGGGGAGAGAGAGAGAGAGAGAGAGAGACATCAGTGAGAGAGAAACATCAGTGTGAGAGAGAAATATTGATTGGTTGCCTCCTGTACACACCCTGACTGGGGATTGAACCCACAACCTAGGTACCTGCCCTGACTGGGAAATGAACTAGCCATGCTTTGGTGTACAGGATAACCCTCCAAACAACTGAGGCACCTGGCCAGGGCTAGAATGCCTTTTAATAGAAAGTTAATTTTTAAAAAAGTCAGTAATTAGTGATGTAAATAAATGATGAGTGGCTTATTTAAAATAAACTTAATCTTTTTAAAAGGAAAAAAAAAAACAAATGAGAGCAACCCTTCACTGTTCAGGGCAAACCTATTCCTGTGCCTGTTCCATGTTACAGAGGGCCCATGAGTCTCTCAAGAGGCTGAACTCCGCACTGCAGAAAGAAGTTTTACTCTTCAGACAACCTTGGAACTTACTGGTGATGCTATCATTCATGTTGCTTTTTGCTTAGAATGTTTAATTATGTTAGCATGTGGTGGTGACATCTTTTCCCAATTTGATTATAACTTCCTGGAGGGCAAGGAAGATTTATTATGCTAACGTTAGTTTAGTTTAACCAATATGAATTGATTCTTCATTACAATGTAGTAATAGCTACTACCATTACATTAGCTTCCATTATTGTGTGCCTCTTGCATGCCAGACGTTGTGTTAGGTGTGTTATATATCATATCTTCACAATAACTTAGAAAGTAAGCCTGTTTTCATCATTCTAAACATGACAAAACTGAGACTCACCGAGTTTAGGGATTTTGTTTAAAATGATATATCAGGTGGTAAAGCCAGGATTTGTATCCAAGTCTGTCTGAATTCAGGGCCCACACTTCTTTCTTACTGTCTATGACCTTTCCTATGTATAGGATTTCTGGGGGATTACGTATGAGATTCATCTTTGACCCTCAGGGAATAATGATTAAGTAAATAACCCAAGTACCCAATTATAATCTGAAGCAATATATGATAAACACTTGCAAATATATAAATAGTATTCTGAGTGGACAGGATGGGAGGGATTTTGACAGAAGGAGAAAAGAACTTTCTGTATGAGGGCATGAAGAAAGAACGAAGATGTCACAGGTGTGGGCATTTCCATTCGGCTGCAGTACGTTGAGAAGAAAGGGAGAGTGGAACCATATTTTTGTAGAGCCTTGAAGGCCAGACTAAAGTACATCTATTTACTTCAGTAGCTACTGAAGGGCCTTTGAAGATATTAGAATAGAGGAGGAGTCTGTAGGAAGCTGTATTTTAGAAATATTATTGAGCCAGCAGGAAGCAGGGTGAAGAATGGGTTGGAGCACACACCAAATGGAGAGACTTGTTAGAACACTGTTTCAATTGTTTAGATTTAGAGGAAATGCATTGAGGATCTGGAGGAGATTGATGGCAATCAGAATGAAGAGGATGGTACAGATCAAAGAAGTACAACAGAAAGGAAATAGGAAGGGTTTGCCTACTCCTGACGGTTGGGAACTGATGAGAAGGCAACAGTGACTCCATTGTCCATGGTCAGGATATCTTGGGGGATAGAGTTTCCAACAGCAGACTGGGGGATGTAAGAAAGAAGAGCATGATTCCTAAGCTTTGCCTATAGTAAGTTTGGGATGACCAGAAATTGGAGAGGAGCTGTTCAGATTTTCAGCTGGTGGTTGGAATCTCTGAGATTAGAGATTGGGATATAAATTACAGTTAGAGATAAAATTAAAAATTATCTGGAAACAGGTAATAGATGAAACAATAAGGTCAATGAGATTGCTAAGGAAGGGAGAAAGAAAATAAACTGAAGCCAGAACTCAGAGGAGTGCATGGCACTGAGAAGAGACTTTGTTTGAAAATGTGCAAGCAGCCGAGTAGCCTGTGATGAAGGCTGGACAAGTGGACGAGAGCCAGGTCCCGAGGAGCCTTGTGAGGCATTTTAAGAAAACAAAATTTTATTTCACTTGCAGTGGGGACTGATGTAATTCACTTTGCATTTTTAAAACTCTGGAAGACTAAATGGAAGTTTGCAAGAATGGGTAAAAGAGAGATGAATTAGCAGTTCTATTGCAGTAATTCAGGTGAGAAAGATGTGACATGGGTTACCCTCGTAGCAGTGGAAATCTGCTAATTTTCAGACAATTTGAAAAATATGGAATAGAAGATATAGAGATGTGACTGGTAATAGTATTGATTAAGAATGTTCTTCTGGCTATACCCTCCTTGCCCTAAAAACTTTCCTAATGTTTTCAATGCCAAATACATGTAATTCATTAAGATTTACTAAAGTTAAACATTTTAAAAAATCTACATAGTAAGATCACTTTTAAGACTTCCTTTTTCACTCTCAAAAGATTTATGGAGAGAGATGACACATGTCAGGAACTGTTTTAAGCAATGCAGGCAAAAATGTGAGTAAAGAATGATCCTGCTCTTGAAGAGCTGCCAGACCTTGCTGTATTTCTGAATTTGGACACACGAGAGCAATGCCCTTTATTGTATAGTATATTAGTCCAACTGAAAGATTAGAAAATCAGTTCTACTATTATATAAAGAGATACAGTATTCATAAGGTAAATTCCACTTTATAAAGGTAGTATCAGTTTTTATCTCTTCTGATTCTCACGGCAATCCTCCAAGTCTGGGGTTTGCAATGAGGTGACTAGTTTTGCCTCCAGAGGACATTTGGGGATGCTTGAAGACATTTTTAGTTGTCTCAGCTGGAAGAGTGCTAATGGCATCTCTCGTGGGTGGAGGCCAGAGTGGTTACTATACCTCCTACAATGCATGGGACAGTCCTCAGCAACAAAGAACTATCCAGCCCAAAATTTCAATAATGTTGAGGGTGAATAACTTTGCTCGGAGTTATTTGCTTTTTTACCTGTGACAAAAATGGCTTAAATTATAATCTTACTCCTAACTGGACATATCCTCTGTTATCCTGCATTACTTGTCTCAGAAGCTTTAGTATCTGACTGACATTTAAATTAAATCTGTATTCATAGATGTGGTTAAAACTGGCTGTTTCTTGCCCATTTCTGTGAAGCAGCCATGTCAATATATTAAGAACTGGTCTTTCTAGCCAAGCAGAGTCTTCACAAGCCTACACAAGCTATTGACTGAATTAAATAAAGCAATGCAATGTCTGAATAGCTTAAGCACACACAAAAATTATAACCCTCATGTCATATTATAACTACTTAAATGATAATTTCCCACAACATAAATAAGAAATAAACTCCATAGACATGAGCATTGCATTTGTATTTCCCTTTGTCTTATTCAGCTTGCTTGTATGCATCATCACATTATCAACTTTAAATGCTGTTCCCATGCTTTTTTATTTGATTATATCTCCATTTATACTTGTTAGCATTTTATGTGAAAGAAGCTGGAAATATCATAAATCACTTTCATTGAGACCATCTCTATTTGTCTATAGATCAGATGGCAGATAATAAATGTTATTTAATGGTTCTGACATAGCATAATCTTCTTTTCATGCTCAACTTCAAATTCCACCAGTAATAACCTTATTGCTTAAACTTCAAGTAGATAATCTGAAAAGGAGTTTTTAATATTTCTGTGTATCCTTCAGAAGTTTTATCTCCTAAGTAACAGTGACTAGATGCACATTTACATGCTATGAACGTTAGGGGTAATATTTCATGATTTCTCACTTTCCTTTTTCAGAGGAAGTGAGCATCATAGAATAAGTGAGTTTAGTGACTGGATGAATGCAGTGAGGTGGGCACAGTGGATGAGCACAGTCAGAGAGAGTATGACTGATGTGCAGGCCAGTGGTCCACATGGCATGTTTTGTACAAGGTTGTTCTTGTTCCTCCTATACCTTCTATCCATCCCACCTGGCCTCAGGCCTTAAGTTCCAATACAAAAGACTGACCATTGAGTATAATGAGGAAATTTTGTCTTGAGTGGGTCACTATTAAAATATTAGTGTTCTGGCAAAAATTTTCAACCAGTAGCAAAAGACTACTTAGCAAGTTTTCATTTCACCAAAGGTTTCATTACTGAGGTGGTATTTTGATCTTTGGAAATGAGAAAGCACATAGTAGGTACTTGTAGTGAGGATAAAACCATATGAAGGTCTTCTTGGTCTGACCCTACCCTACAGCATTGGCTTTGTTTCCTAACAGGTCCAGTCCCCTTGAACCTAGGCTACTTTCTTTTCTGATGTTGCTCATAATTTCATGAGCAACTGTATCCCTTCCACTTTCTTCTCTACTTCCCTGCCTTGCCTATCACGTGATTGTTTACTCAAAGTATTCAGCAGGGTGAGGAAGTAGATCACTACTCTAATATCCTTAAGCAACATATGAGTACTAGGTTGTGCCTTTGGTGAGGATATTGCAATCCCTAACATAACCAAAGAAAAATTTAGAAGAACCTGTAGCTTGAGACTACCAGGAATTAGGAATAAGAATTCAATGCTGTCAGCCCCTTTCCTTATTCCTTTTGCTTGTCTCTGCTCATGACTCAGCCTCATTCCCTCCTGCTGCCTGAAAACCTTTTTTAGAGGGAATATTGCCTCACTAACTCACTGTATTCAGCTCTTGAGACCCATCTGAAGAGGTCCTTTGTGAAGCTTGTCCTGAACCCATGTGCTGGGATTGGGCACCCGTCCCTTGCCTTTGCCTATCAATGCACCTAAACCATTGCATTATATCTGTGTATTGATATATGTTTACACTGCAAAGTTGCTGAAGTTGATGATGCTTTTGGATTATTTTCAGGTAATTGATTCATCTCCCTCTAGATTCTCCACCTAGATTCAGGATTATGTTAGTGACTGGTAATGAAGGACATGGCCAAGTGAAATGAAAAGAAAGTCATTTCTATTTTTTAAAATTATAGTTTATTGATTATGCTATCACAGTGGTCCCAACTTTTTCCCTTTTCCCCCTCCACCCAGCACCCCCCACTCCCTCAGGCAATCCCCACACCCTTGTTTGTGCTCATGGGTCACATGTAGGTTCTTTGGCTACTGTATTTCATATACTGTACTTTACATCCCCATGGTTATTCTGTAACTACCTATTTGTACTTCTTAGTCCCTTCACCTCTTCACCCATTCCCCCTCCCATCTGACAACCATCCAGATGCTCTCCATATCTATGATTCTGTCTCTGTTCTTATTTGCTCAGTTTGTTTTTTGGAGTCACTTGTTGATAGGTATGTATTTTTTTGCCATTTTATTGTTCATAGTTTTGATCTTCTTCTTTTTCTGAAATAAGTACCTTTAACATTTTATATAATAATATTTTGGTGATGATGAACTCCTTTAGTTTTTTCTTGTCTAGGGAGCTCTTTATCTGTCCTTTGATTCTAAATTATATCTTCTCTGGGTAGAGCAATCTCAGCTGTAGGTCCCTGCTTTTCATGACTTTTAATATTTCTTGCCAATCCCTTCTAGTCTGCAAAGTTTCTTTTGAGGAATCAGCTGACAGTCTTATGGGAATTCCCCTGTAGGTAACTAACTTCTCTCTTACTGCTTTTAAGAGTCTCTCTTTATCTTTGAGCTTTAGCATTTTTATTATGATGTGTCTTAGAGTGGGCCTCTTTGCATCTATCTTGTTTGGGACTCTGTGCTTCCTGGACTTGCATATCTATTTTCTTCAACAAATTAGAGAAGTGTTCTTTCATTATTTTTTCAAATAGATTTACAGTGTCTTGTTCTTTCTCTTCTCCTTCTGACACCCCAATGATGTAAATGTTGGATTGTTTGAAGTTGTCCCAGAGGCTGCTTATACTATCCTCGTTTTTTCTGGATTCTTTTTGTTGTTCTGATTGGTTGTTTTTTGGTTCCTTATGTTCCAAATCATTAATTGATTCTTGGCTTCATTCACTCTACTGTTGTTTACCTGTATGTTGTTCTTTATTTTAATTAGCGTATCCTTCATTTCTGACTGGATCTTTTTTTATGCTGTTGAAGTCCTCACTAAGTACTTTGAGCGTCTCTATAACCAGTGTTTTGAGCTGTGCATCTAATAGGTTACTTATCTCCAATCTGTTCAGTTCTTTTTCTGGAGTTTTGATCTGTTCTTTCATTTGGGCCATGTTTCTTTGTCTCCTCATTTTGGAAGCCTCCCTGTGTTTGTTTCTATGTATTAGGTAGAGCTGCTAAGACTCCCTGTGTTGGTAGCATGACCTAATGTAGTAGGTGTCCCCTGGTGTCCAGTGGCACAGACTGCCCTATCACCCAAGCTGGGTACTCGAGGTGTGCCCTTTGTGTCAGCTGAGTACACCCTCTGCTTGTAGTTGAGACTTGATTGCTGTTGGTAGGTCAGTGAAAGGGATTTACCCAGGCCAGTCAGCTGCAAGAACTGTCTGTGACCCCTGACCACCTACCTCCATACTCTGTAGAAGACCAGCTGTGTGAGGCAGGGTGGTGGTTCTACGATGTGGTCTGTAGCTGTCTACTGGATGTGCCAACTCTGGTGTTTCCCAGGTGATGCAGGCCAAGGTCAGCTCCCATCTATATTTTGACTGGGACTACTCTGCCTGAGCTTTAAAGCAATTTGAGATGGCTGCTAGTTGTGTCAGGCTTGGAGATTCCCAGGTGAAGCCAAGCTGTGAATCTAGGCTAGTTGCTGCTATTCCCAGGCCTGGTGCCCCTTAGCAGGAAGTATGGGAGCTGGTGGTTTACTGAGGCTGGCTGTTACTTGTTTGAAAGGGTCTAGGAAGTTGTGAAGTATGAGCCAACACCAGCCACTTGTATGGAAAACACAGCTTGGGTGGACCCATAATTTTGGGTGGGATAGAGTTTCTGGGGATCTCCAGGGCAGGGCAAACAGTGTTAGCTGATGGAGTCTCAGATATGGCACCAGCCTGCCAGCTCTGTAGCTCTGTAGGGGAAGGGTTCAGAAAAGGGACAGTGGCCTCTGCCTGCCTTTCTATATGGGACAGAGCTGTCCCCCAGCTCTTGCCTTGATGCCAGAAACTTCAGTTTCTCCCTGTTTGACACTGGTGCCTTTCAAACTGCTACCCCAGTGCTGGAACTCAGAAGGAGTGAGTCTGAGTGTGGGTTCTTTAAGAGGAATTGCTTGGGACTCCAAGAGTTTCTTCCACTAACACAATTCCCACTGATTTTTGCAGTCAGAAGTTATGGGGACTTATCTTCCTGGCACTGGAACCCTCGGCTGGGGGCCTAGTATGGGCCTGAGACTCCTCATTCCTGAGATATCCCTCCTGAATTTTTATTCACCACATGTGGATATGGACCAATACCCAGTTCCTTCTCCTCCTACCAGTCTGGATGGATCTGGTTTCTTTAATTCCATAGTTGTCAGATTTCCATTCAGCTTGATTTCTAACAGTTCTGAGTGATGGTTGACCTATATTTTAGTTGTAATTTTAGTGTGGTTGTCCAAGGAGGCAACCTGTGTTTACCTATGCTGCCATCTTGATCAGAAGTCTCCTAGTGTATTAAGAAAGCCATTTCAGTTCTACACCCCATTTTATCAACCCATTTAGGCAAATCCAGCTATATTCAAAGAACATTCTAGTTTTTAGCTTTCTGTTGGCCTGGCTATATAAAAATAGTTAATATGAATAAAATTCAATAATTTAAGACCAAGTGGACTATAAAAATAATCCATGTTCCAGCAGATGGGCCTTTAATAATGTTTCCATTTTATTATTAAAATTGATTATGAAGAATTTTTTTGTTCAATGGTATAAAGAATCACATAATGAATATACATGTATTCACCATCTATCTTTAGAAGTAAAACATTACAAATTTCCAAAGACATTTGAATCCCCTTTGGGTGCCTGCCCAATTCCAACTGAATTCCCACCTTCTGCCCACTTTCAGAGATAACTATCTTGAATTTGGTGGTTCTCATTTCTATGTATTTCTTCTTAATTTTCTTCTTTATTAATTCTGGTTACAAAAAAATGAATCAGCAAACTTCTACTCTACATAGCAGTATATCACTGTTGGTGATATTTATCACACTGATCTGTGTTTGATTGTCTCTCCAATGTTAAGTGATACATTTTTCCTCGTGTCCTTTCAGGGAATTGGCATCAACTCTATTAGTATTGTTGAGTAAATGACAAGAAGATGCAAAGAGGCAAAGTAGGAACATACTAAAAAAAAAAAAACAAAGCTCAGTTCCCAGTTTTGCTGAGGGAATGCAATACCTCCAGTGTGTTCTACATGTTCCTCATCAGACCAGGTGTTTTTCAAAATTCAGGCTTTAATTCTAAGCATTGCAGAGATCTGGGAGAACATACATGATTGATAAATCAAAATTATGGAGGTCTTTTCAAGTGATTCAGTTCTGAATTTCTGCTTCCTCTATGTTCTAGCAAGCATTGGTTTTTAGAATTTTTCCTACCTTTCAGGAAAAAGCATAATGAAGTGGAAGGAGCTTAGGTGTACACAGTCTCCTAGTTACTGTGTCTGTGATCTTTGTTAAGTCCTTTATGCCCCCTTAGCCCATTTCTTCATCTGTAAAATATGCACAATAATATCTGTTCTGCCTATTTTTCAGAGTTGCTTCTAGAAAGAAATGAGATAGTTCATATGGCTTGTGAACCATAAATATAAAGGGTAATAGCTTTGGTGAACATTGTTCTGTGTCCTATCACAGGGCCAGAAATAATGGCATTGCTTATTCTGCCTGAGTAGATAATTTTTAAGTTTGAGGCTCAACCATAAGAATTCTCATTATTTCCATTTTATCTAAGATTTTAGCATTGTGGGAAATAGTCTTGTATTTATTTGCTTTGACATATCCTTCATCCAGAACCCAGATGTCAAAATCTATTTACTTACTAATCATGTAAAGGTCTAGAAAATGTGAATTTTCTCTTGTATGATAGCTCCAGAAGAGCCTCTAAGTCCTGAAACCAAAAGAAAAGATGGTACAATTCCAGGTTCTAAAGTGAGGTTCCAGAGTTGTAGCTCTGTCCATGGAACTTTCTGCAATGATGGGAATTTTTCTATGTCTCTGCTGTCTAATATGGTAGCCGTACCACATGTTGGTGTGGAGCACTTGAAATGTTACTAGTGAGATTTAGAAACTGTATTTTATTGTGGTCAATTAAAATTTAAAATTACATAGCGACTTGTAGTGAGTAGTTAATGTGTTGACAATGAAGACTGAGACATCTGTGTTGATCTTGTAAAGGAAGTGGCTAAAACCTCATGCAGTATCTGCCTGCCTAGCCATTCGTGAATGTCCAGGGTGCATAAGAGAGGAGAATTAATTAGATAGTGGAATAGGCTTGTTCTAAGGATCATATCGTAGTTAATTCTTAATGTGCTATGAATTCTTCATCTCTTATCACAGAGGCAGAGCATAGTGCTTGCCCTCATATCTCTCCCCAAATGGGTTGCTTTTTAAAGAATCACTAGGAGAAATTTACAGAGACTGTTGTCTGACACCCTGAAGAAAATTCTTTGCTGAGAGTCTGGCTGAAGTGACTTGTGCTGAAAATGGCTCCACTTCTAGGCTTGCTGAGTAAAAATGCCTGGTTGTTAGGGGAGCATATCATTCATCATTTTTATAGAGACCCACCCTGGAAGTGTAAGAGGATCTCAAGCGAGAGGTAGAAACTGAACTAGGAGATACCAGATATGTCTTGAGCAGCCAGCAGAAATGAGCATCACCTATGTCAAGCAGGCAATTATAGATTCTTAGTGTAAATCTCTGTGGAAACCACAGGAGGACCTAACTCAAAGAGAGTCAGTTTCAGACATGTGCAATACTCAGAGAACATCAATGCTGGATTATAAACGTTCTTCCTCAAGGCAGTCCTCTCTGTCCTATATTGCTCTTCCCTCTCTCAACTTCAGGCCTCAAGTTCAATCCAGGGAGAGGAGGAAGAGGAATCCAGGTGGGGAAATGGTGTAGACAATCACACTTTTTCCCCTCACAGATTTCACAGCCTGTAGCAGGCACAAACTCAGGGAAGCAAGTGGTTTCTGAAAGGATTTGAGATTGCATTGGATTGGACTGAGTTTTTTCATATGTGAAAATACTGAGAAAAGCTGTGTCATCTACCTAGGCTTTCATCCAGGATCAGGATTTGAGAAAAATCATTTGACAGCATGAGTTTAAATGAAAACTGGTTAGAAAGACTAAATTTCCTCTCTTGCACCTGCTGAGTCCAGCTCATTCAGTAAACTGATTAGATTATTAAGGATAATTATACATTATTAATGATGCATTAATAATGATGGTGATGAATAGCTAACATTTATCAAGTGTTTATAACCTGCTAGACACTCTTCTAAGCATTTTATCTGTTTTAACCCCTCAGCTGGAGATACCTATGGAATGGATTCCTCCCCTATCTAAGGGAGTTCAGATAAGTGAATTCTAAGACTTCCTGAGTTGCCCTGAAAGATAAAATCACACTTACTGGAAAATCATTATCATGTAATATTTATTAAACACACGTAAGCATTTCAAGTTCATTATTTCATTTATTACTTTAACAGTACTATGAAATAATTACCCATTTCATCCATTTTAGAGATGAGTAAATCCAGGTTCAGAGGAATGAAGTCAATCCACCTAATGGCAGGTCTAGGCTGGGAAGGTAGGGCCCTCAGGCTCAGTGTAAGGCTCTTTACAAATACTCTCCACCAGAGGAAATGCTACCTGTTTTCTCTTCTTGAAACAAATACATCAGTTATAAGGAGCAAGAAAGTGTCTTCTTGAGCAAAATAAAACATTGGTAAATTTGAACAAGGGAAAACACTTTGGATGATAATTAATAATTAAATTAGTTTTTTTTTTTCTCTTGACCTGAAGTCTTAACTTTAGCAGGGAGAAAAGAGAACGCAGAAAATAGCTCAAAGTGACAGTCAACGTGTATTACTGCAAGTGTAGGAAAAACAAAAGCAAGGGGCAACTCTTTATTTCTGAACCCCTGGAGCACTCCTGATCCTCTCAAATCTTCTTCCTCTCCACTTTATTTCATTGTTGTTCTTAAAATGAATTCCAAAACCCAAGAGAGGGGCAAGGCTCTTACCAATAAGAAAAGGAAGAAGCTAGGCTGTTACGGTTCAGTGTATTCTGAACTCTTCAAATTTGGAGCCTATTTATACTTCAAGACAAACAGAGATCATGTTAATAATAGCAGATGTTGCAAGGGAAAAGTAGCGTTTATTATAGGCAGATCTATGTGGGGTCAGAAGCAATAAGCTCTTCCTGTGGAAGCTGAATGGGCAGCTGCAACTTGATTAGAAATGGCACATTATTGTATTACACTCCATGTTGAGAGCACAGTGTGGTGCCCATCTCTGTTGGTTGGATCCACGTGCATGCAACTTTGCTACTCTTTGCACAGTTTTCTAGTTGGTCCCAGGTATTACTTCCAACGCTGAGTAGGTGGCTCAAATGCAAGGAAAATGTCTAACCATTTTGAAGGGCTAGGAGATGCCTCATATTTGCAAATATGATTGAAAGCATTTATCTTTCCTTTTCTCCCACATCTTCTAAATATTAGCACTTAATAAAATACACATTTCTTTCATTTATTTTGAACTCCCTCCAAAGCTAGCAAATACCAGAACCTCAAATGTTATGATAGGATAGGTTCTTTATTGGTTTGTTTTCTTTTCATTCTTTCTGTTTTCACTGCGTGATTCTTTTTCATTATAAATCCTTATGTTTCCAACTCAAGGAGCCTGACTAATCAGAAGGGCTTCCAGCAGAGGTAGACAAATATTCTCAATGCCGTCCTGAGACCCTACAAATACAGATAGCTCTGCTATTCACAGGAAATGAAGAAGTCAGGTCCATCAGAGACAGGGGATTTCCTCTTCAGAAAAAGTATGTTAGCTGTTGCACGTTGGTCATATACAGCTCAGGAGCAAAGACAAGATGGTTTCAGACGCTGGGTGAAGTGGCCTCTTCACCCTGGATGCCGCTGAAAGCAGAGCCTGAGACAAAGGCATGTACATAGGATATTTACTTGGGAGGTGATCCCAGGGAACAGAAGTAGGGGACAGCAGTATTGAAACAAAGGAGGGAAATCAACTGAAAATGCCTGCAGGAGATGCTTGATTCTGTGAAGCCAGGCCTTCCGAGGATTTTTATGAAATGTATCTCAATACTCCCCATGGGCAAAAGGAGACACAGGTTCATGGTCAAAGGTAGCCCTAACTCCAACATTTCTTCCAGGTTGCACAAGTAGGAATACAAAGTGGTTCACCTTATGCAATAGCATCATAGAGGCCTCGGAGCAGAAGGCAAGATACTGTCAGATTTCTCCAGCATGGTACTGTGAGCCACATCAGTGGCTGGAGTAAGAGCTTGGACTGTGAGGTTTGAAGTGGCACACAGAAGTACAATACATCCACCTTAAGAAATGGTTTTAAGGTGGTGGTTCATAGTCAACTCAAAAGGATATGTATATAGGTCCCATCACGATACACTAGTTGTGTATTGTGAGCAAGTCATTCGCTCCTAGCTCCAGTTTTCTCATTTTTTAATTAATGGAACTTATCTTATCTGGCTGTTATGATGAGTAAATGAATCAATCTCATAAGTTTGATGCCTACCACCTTGTACATATTCAATAAATACTATCATTGTTATTACTAGTATCAGTACTAGGCACACATTTAATGCATTTGACCTATTGCTCAGACCAGTGGTAGCAAAACACTGTTTAGAGAAGAGGTAAAAAGGCAATTTTAAAAAAAGGTAGGCTTTATGTCTTTCATTTGACAGGTAAGATTCACATGCACACAAAGTGCAATATATAGACTTGTATCCTTTATGATGAATCTCAGGCATGAAGATTCCTAAGTGATTTCAAAATCATTTAAAAAGGAATCCAAC